>JARYHS010014028.1:0-20983 GCA_031002005.1 Vandiemenella viatica | reverse complement strand
ACTTATTATTTTATTTATTTATTTTATTGGCATTTGGTGTGTACCATACAGCCAGCGGATTACAACTTATCAAATACTACATATTATCCTTTGCTGAAGTACAAGGTCAGATTTACAATTTATAAGTGTGAATACATTACCGATAAATGTCATACCAATATATGTACAACATGTGGCATACAAATTTAAAAATAAAATATTTAACATGCAAGATAATAATATGTTTCACTCAGATTATTCTGTTGGTCAGCGTTGTTATAGGATATGTGTTTTGTTGTGGTGAATACGGTTTTGTTTAAGGTCCGCCCGTGTGACCTTCGGCTTGTTCAGGTGTAATATTTCGATGTTGGTCCTCACTGCAAACTTTTTATTTATTATTTATTTTTATTTATTTGGCCTTTGGTCTGAGACCATTTAGCCAGCATTATACATTAATTTTTGTTTGTTATTTTCTTCTTACAGAGTATTGGAGGCTTCAAATCTTCAGTTCTGTGTCTTGAAGGAAGCGAACTATTGCCTTGTAGATCTGCACATTTCTTGATTGAAGAATGGTGGTAACGCTCGCTGGGAATTTGACTGAAAGCTGTTCGAGGCGCCTGTAAAACGTTTGCGTTGTGATTGGAACCGTGAACAGGAGAGTATGATGTGATTGAGGTCGGAAATCTCTTGGTCTAAGGTGCATATAGGTGTTTCTATTATATGAAGGCGACATAAGTGGTGAGGATAACAACCGTGTCCTAGTCTCATTCTAATAATGGTTGTTGCGTGTCTTCTTGCAATATTGTGCTCTGCGAACCACGGTGTCTTCGGTATTGTAGGTTGTACTGCTGAGTAGTGTTTTCCTCTTAGTAGCTGCGTCCGGGACCAGTCTTCATTCCAACTGAGGTATGCCTTCCTAGAGACTAGTGGTATGAAATCCCTCCAAGGTAGCTGAATGCCTGCAAAGTGCCCTTCGTTGATGCTCTGTTTCGCTAGCTGGTCGACGATTTCATTGTTCATTATTCCTATATGACCTTTAATCCAGAGAAAATGTACTTGTATGCCAACTGCAGAAGCTTCTGAAGCTAATCTTATTATTTCATACAGGTATTGGTGCATTTTGTTACTCCATACTGGGTTCTGTAATTTCTGGAGAGCGCTCTTAGCGTCAGTAAGTATTAAGATCCTTGGAAAGTGCTTGTCTAGCCCGTACTTGATAGCTGCGCACATGGCTATGGTTTCCGCTGTGTAAATTGACGTCTCTGCAGGTAGTAATGTTTGTCCGTACTCGTTAGTATGTGGGCAATAATAAGCGTATCCTGTACCTTCCGTAGTTTTAGAGCCGTCGCTGTAAATATGGATGTAGTTGGGCCAAGTTTTGTTCAAGTAGTGTGAAATTGCTGCATTGATGTTGTTACTCCGGATGATATTTTCTGGTAGATAATATATTTGTAGTTTCAGAAACTGAAATTCGTATGGATACAGGAAGCCGGGAATAATGCGGCTTTTTAATACGAGTGGTTTAATCTTTTCATATTCCTTGTATCCTTTTGATAGTAGAGGTACTCTTTTCGCTGGTGGTGGTCCGTTCCTCGTGAGTCTTCTGTTCATTACTGACAGCTTCTTTAGTAAAGGATGTTCCTTTATAGCAAAGATGCGGATGAGGTATTTGTTTGTAAGAAGTTCCCGGCGTATAGAAAGGGGCATTTCCTTTGCTTCTATCAGAAGAGCATTGGTAGGACTAGACCTCATTGCTCCTAGGCATAATCTTATGGCCCTATGTTGAGCCCTGTCCAGTTTTTCCAAGACGTATTTTGGCGCGTTTCCGAACAGGGTGCTTCCATAATCTATTACTGGACGGATTAAGGATCGGTACAAGATTAGTAGAGTAGAAGGATCTGCTCCCCACCATGTTCCTGTGATGGATCGGAGTATGTTCAGCGCTTTTCCAACCTTCTGTAATATGTAGTTTATATGGCGGCTCCATGTTAGTTTGCTGTCCAGATATAGGCCCAGAAGTTTAGCCGACGCTTCTATTGGGAAGGTATATGGTCCCAGCCGTATGGTGCGTTCTCCGAATGTGCAGCGCTTCCTTGTGAACACCACGACAGTTGATTTAGGTGCTGAGAGTGTAAGTCCACACTCAGATGTCCATACAGATAAAGTTATTGCCGCATCCGATAGCCATTGATAGGTTAAATACAAGGAGAGAGACATGGTATATATGCAGATGTCATCAGCGTACTGTAATACTTTTATATGCGTGCTAAATATTTTTTCCAGATTGGCGGTATATATGGCATATAATAGCGGACTGAGGATTGATCCCTGGGGTAGGCCCTTCGATAGTGTTCTAGGTCCGAAAAAGGTATTATCTTGCTTTCGTATATATATGGTACGTTGACGAAACAGATTGTAGATGTTTTGGCAGTACCGCGCTGGGATGCCAATTTCTTTTAGCTTTTTGAGCAGCACTGTTGGCACCACATTGTCATAGGCTCCTGAAATATCTAGGAATATGGCTGTTAAGTATCCCTTTTCAGTGAATACCTTCTCTATATCTGCAGTTAGAAGACTGAGGTTGTCTATCGTACTATGTGCCTTCCTGAATCCAAACTGAGTCCTGGGTAATAGATTATTGTGTTCCAGCCACCATTCTAATCGTTGTTTCACTAGTCGTTCAAATGTTTTGGCGATGCAAGAAGACAAAGTTATCGGTCGGTAGGACTTGGCATCGTTAGGGTTTTTCCCCTGCTTTGGGATGGGTACGATGATGTGTGTAGTCCAATCTTCAGGAAAATTTCCTGTAATCCAAATTACGTTGAAAAGTTGAAGGAGGAGTTGTTTTGCGTTACTTGGCAAATTGGCGAGCATGCTGTAGTGAATTCCGTCAATCCCTGGAGCTGTGTTTGATGCTTTTTTGAGGGCTCTTTCTAGCTCGTTTTGTCTGAAGGGCCGCATGAGATACGTCTGATTCTCACCTGTAGAAGTCGATTGTAACGGCTCAGGTGGAGAAGCTACCGAAGGCGGGGCCACAATGTCGGCGAATTCTTCAGTCCAACAATGGAGAGAGCGGGTGGGTACACACTTCTTTTTGAATTTATTTATGGTTGACCATATCTTTGAGAGCGGCGTGTCTTTGGAAAGTTTGCTGCAAAAGGCTTTCCAGCTTTCTTTCTTCTGGTGTTTCAGTGTCCTCTTCGTTTCTGCGTCTGCTTTTTTGTAGCCTAGAAAATTTTCCCAGGTTGGAAACTGTTTATAGTATTTCAGAGCTAGTTTTCTTTTTGCGATGATCCTTCCACATTCGGGGCTCCACCATGGTACTGTTATTCCTCGCGGGTGAGTTATAGTCTTCTTTTGTGGGATAGATTGGCTAGCTGCGTAGTTGATGTTATTTATGAAAGCGTTATACTTTTCAGCTATAGGGAGCGTATTTGGAATACCGTCGGTAGTCCTTTCCATGATTCGTCTATAGTTAATCCAGTTTGCTTGATTTAATTTCCATTTGGAATAAGGTTTGTATGGAGGGAGATTGATTGGATTTATGGTCGTGATTTCTATTGGGAAATGGTTGGATCCCATTGTGGAAGGGAGGACCCGCCAACGGAACTCCGAGGAAAGCGATGCTGAGCACAGGGAAATATCTATGGCGGATTTCCGTTGTTCTGGCAGGGGAAGTATTGTTGCAGATCCGTCGTTTAAGATAAATAGTTCATATTCTTCTATTAATTCCAAGAGTGTCCTTCCGTAAACGTCTGATATTTCACACCCCCATGTCGTATTGTGTGCATTAAAGTCGCCACAGATTAGTAGCGGTTGCTCCAACTGTTGCATGAAATAGCGCCATTCCTGCTCTGTGATGACGTTCCTAGGTGGGCAGTACAGGGATACTATGGTGACTTCCTGTCGGCTTATCAGCGCTCTAACGGCGATTGCTTGAAAAGATTTTATATGGGCGTGATCTATAGCGATCGCTGTATGTGGTATTAAGGTTTTAATTACAATTGCAACTCCTCCCCAGCCATCTTGACGATCATTGCGATACACGGTGTATGTTGGAAATGAAATGTTCCTTCCTGTCTTCAGCCATGTTTCTGATAGGGTAGCAATGGATACGTTCATCGTACTTAATGCTCTCTGAAATGACTCTCGGTTGGCAGCGAGAGAACGCGAGTTCCATTGTAAAATTGTATGCGCCATAGCACTCGGTTAAGGTGGATAGTTGTTATGGGTTCTTTACTTGTTAACTACTAAGCTGGTGAGAAGACGGCGGAGCGGATCAAGATGGAGAGTATCAGATGGAGATGATTGGAATTCATATATTATCTGCAAAATTATTTGCAATATGTGCTCTATAAGCACTGCATTTTCTGCTGAAGGAGACTTCTCTTTATCCTGGAATTGCGGAGGGTAAGGATTCTGTATGATGGGAGTTGTAGGTAAATGCTGTGGTATATACAGTCTCTGATGGACAGGAGGATAATGGGGCGTTTTTGATTTTGGAGCTGCTGGCCTTTGCTTGTTGTGGCCCGTAGCAGTGGGAGTTTGAAGCACTTGGTTTATAGTGGATGCTTTGGATTGGTGACGTATCTCTTGTTCTTGATAGGTGGGTATAATAGGGTTGTTTTGGAGTGCCTTTGGTGAGGCTGAACACGGAAGCGACGATGCAGGCGGTGGGAGGGGGGAATTGGTTTTCATCATGATAGGAAGGCGCGACGCAGGCTGCTTGTGAATACGTCTGTCTGTGGGCGGATTTCCAACTCGTCATTGGTGAAGCTTTGTTGTAGACCACGGCCTCGCGTGCTTTTAGTTGTTGTACGTATACTGGACATAGTCTATCATTGGATAGATGTGGGCCCTGACAGTGAACGCATCGCGGATCACCTGTGCTAGTGCATGAATCCATCGTATGCGGGCCCCCACACTTATTACAACGGGTGGCACTGCGACATTGTGTCATGCGATGTCCAAAACGTAAGCAATTGGCACAAATTAGTATTTGTGGAATATGAGGCTCAACTGAACACCGTGTTCCAAAAATTGCTATATGGTCTGGTAAGGATTGAGATCTGAAGGTAATCATGCAGACCGGTATCGGAATCCTTCTTTCGTTGTTTTGGTAAGTGCTCCTCTTGGTGAATCTTTTCACGGAGATAACTGGGTAAGGACTTTCTATAGCTTGTTCGATTTCTTCTTCTGATAGGCTGATATCTACGTCCCTAACAATCCCTTGTTTATTTATTAAAAAGTTTGGTATGTATGCTTCAAGATTCCTGTCTTTGAACACTGTGGACTGTACTAACATGTTGGCTGAAGTTGCAGACTTAGTTTCAATTTTTAATCTGTTTCTACCGGCTGTTATGATATTAATGATGTCTTGTTTATATGCAGCATTGTGTGTGTAGAGAATTTTGCCTATTGACATGGGATGTAATCTTCCGATATTTTTATCTCCACTTTCTACGAAAACGTAGAATGGTCCGATGTCTGTGCGACTGTAACGGTTGTTCTTGCTTCTGTCCCGATTGGAATTTACGTTAGTGCTTGCCGCCTGCGGAATAGTGCCCTCTTTAACTGGGTTCTGAGTTATAGCTTGAACTCCTTCACGATTTGCAGAATTACTTGCGATGTCAGTTATCATTTCTTCATCAGTTGCAGTTTGAGTAGAATCGCGGCTGTCACATTCTACGGCTGGTGAAATTGGAAAACACTGGGCTTTTGGCAAGGAAACTATCTCCTGAGAAACGCTGACTGGTATATTTATAGTTTCTAAAACCATCTCCTCGTTTACTAGCACGTTACATTTTTCCGCTACGCGAGACCGTTTTAACCTGCCCTCTTCCGGCTCTACATTGCTCAGGAATTCTACGGACGTAGTGCAGCTTGCAGACAATTCGCCATTACCTGGATAGTTCGGTGGCTGAGGATGATGAGGCTGTAGCTGCATTTCTTGTTGGCTGTACATCATCGGCGAAATTGAGGCAGCCGTTTCTGGATGGTAGCACGACTGCAGCGCCGATTGATTAGTTGCCCGTATCGGGAGGGTCTGCCATATTAGGGCAAGGCCCAAGCACTTAGCAGATGATAGTTACTGAACACTTGTGTTAAATGTCTTTTAACGTTCCTAACTTGATATGCACTTCACTGGACGATCGAACCGTGAATGCGTTTTCTGTTTACTCGAATGCCTTAGCTTCAGAACACGGAAGTGATCACTACGAGCGCTCCGGCTAGACGGAGTGATGTTTATGTCGCTGCAAAACTTGAACAGGGTAATGAAGATTTCAGGTTAATTATTTTGAATGAGGGGTCTGCACCTTGGTAGGCAGTTCTACCCCGAGACTTCACAACTATGCTATTAATATTGATGAATCATCCCAATTTCGTCTGCAGGCAAAAAATATGTGGTCAACATTCCCAAAGCTTCTACCATTACACTCACACATGGGGGAGTTGACCAGGTTGATTCTGTAGAGACGGCTCGGATAGCGACCGTGGTTGAATTTCAGTCTGGAGACAAATGATGTGACCTTCCTTGTAGTTAGCGTGAAGTCGTACAAGTGGGTCCGTGGGATTGTTGATGGATCTGTCTATAATGACTAGCTCTGTGTAGGTCTTTTGATATCCACTCTCTGTTCCATTCGTTCTATTATTTTTTAACTGCTTTACGTCTCTTAACAGCGAGGTCTTTAGAGAAGGGAAAAGGATGGGGGGCAAGGATGGGGGCAAGGGATGGGAAGGAATTCGGCCATGGCCGTTTGAAGGAAGCATCCCGGCATTTGCCTGGAGTGATTTGGGAAACCATGGAAAACCCAAATCTGGATGTCCGGACGGGGATTTCGAACCGCCATCCTCCCGAATGCGAGGCGAGAACGCTAACCGTTACACCGCCCCGCTCGGTATTCCGTTCTAGCTTTATTTCGGAGTAGGGGGATCAAGTCAGAGGCCGGAATATGTTTTATTTTCATGCCATGATGTGGTGCTGCCTAAGCCAGTCGATCAGCTAATTTATTGCCTTCTATTCCGGCGTGACATTTAGGGCCTTATTACCCTAGGCGACTTGGCAGCGCAACCAGCCGTGCCACTGGTGTCTCTGTCGGCGACGCGACCAGGATTCTGGTGGCGCAGCCAGCCAGCCACTCGCACAACCGAGCAGTCTCTTTGCTGTTATCCTCGCATTGTACGCGAATTTGTAGTTGAATATGTCCAGTGAACTACAGAATGTCACTTTGGAAATTAGGGGAAGTGAAAGTGTAGAGAAGACAAAGGGGTAAAGCAAGAAGAATTTCTCATTTTCGTATCTTTCCCGGTAATATCAACCTTTACTAAGTACAATGATTAAAAGAAATACGATTTAGACATTCTTAAGTAATTAAAAAACTTTTTGTCGTCTGAATACAGTTAATCAAAAAGAGTATAGATTCCCTTAGCAATAGAATATGATGTACATATATCTTTCTCTCCATTCGCCTTCCTTTTCATTTTAATTATTTTTAATTAATTTAATTGCGATGGAGCTATCACTCCGGTAACAATTTCCCTAGTCATCTAATTTCCCCTTTATGTATATATTTAAATTTTCTTTTATAGCTGGAATGTTAAATTCCTCCCCCATTTACTTTTCCGATTTATAAATTTTAATTTTTTTTAAGTTATTCATCACTACACTTGGTAATTTGTTCCAATTTCTGACGCCCTTAACAACAAAAGAAAAAATTTTCCACTTATGCAAGAAATCGAGACCAAGCTTGTGGTCATGGTCGACTTTCTCCTTCCATACACTATTCCTAATTCTTTTACCAATTTCCCTCCAAGTCCCATCACCAGCATATGCCCTGCACATTTACAGCACTCTCTTCACCCTTCTCCTTTCCTCCAATGAGTCCCAATCCAGCTCCTGTATCATATCAGTTACTGACTGGGTCCTGCGATAATTTCCACAAACAAATCTGGCTGCTCTTCTTTGCACACCTTCCAACTCCTGTATTTGATCTCCAAAATGTGGCCCCAAACTACACCACCATATTCAACAAATGATCTGACCAAAGTTTTGTAACCCAATTCCCTAACTTCTCTGTTACATCCTCTCATCACCCTCTTCAGCAAATGAATGATTTTGTAACCTTTTTCTACCACCTGCCCAACTGAGTTTATTAAACGTTATGCAAAGAATTTATACTTCAACAAGCAAATCTGACCCCACTCTGTAATCATAATTAACTTTTAGATCTATTTATATTTGTATCTTATAAGCCGACTCTTCTTCGCATTTATCTTCATTCCATGCTGACCTACCCATTTGGATATTCTATCCAGATCATACTGCAACTGTTCAGTCTTCACCTGTTTTCATCCTATTGTATACCATTGTATCATTTGCAAAATACCTAGATTCTGACCGTAACACAGTCATTCATTAGAATAATGAACAGCAACTACCATATTTACTTCCACTTCTCTTGATAATGTATTTCCTACTCTAACCCTTTGCTTTCTGACTTTTAAGAATTCCTGTGCCCAGCAAGTAACTTTTTCATCCAATTCAATACATTTCAGTTTATTTAAAACCATTTTATGGCTCACTCTGTCAAATGCCTTAAAAAGATCTAGTGCCACACTATCAACTTGGCCTCCCATTTCCAATTCATTTGAAATATCTTGCATATAGCCCACTATCTAGATTCAAATGAATATCCTTGCATAAAGCCATGTTGTCGATCTGAAAACTAGTTTCGTTCTTCACAGACATTTCTGATATAGTTGCATATACATCTCTCCATCATTCTGCCCATCACTGATGACAAAATAATTGGCCAGGAATTTTCACCATATTTTTAACCCTTCCTTTATGAACTGGTACTACTATCGGTCTTTTCCAATCATTTGGTAGGCAGCAAGTCTCCAAACTCATTTTAAACAAAATTTTAAGGTAAGGTACAATATCGTATCCCACAATCTTTAATAAATCTGTAGTAATATTACCTACACCAGTTTTAGCTTTCTGGGTTACTTCGCAATTTACTGAGAATTTATTTCAAAGTTTGTAGGTTCGTCATTTATAATCTCCTCTGATTCATTCCCTCCCCTCACAGGATGACTGTCACTAGTTGTCTCACCAAACCTGACACTTAGTATCTCTGCAATTTTAAAGTTTTAAGGTAGGAAGGGGCTTATGAATAGTAGACTCAACGCGTGGTGGCGAGTCTGGCGACGCCGCCAGGCAGCCTAGTGTAATAAGTTACAAAAGATACAATGCCCCGCCACGACTTTCCGCAACCGGTGGTTGCCGGCATGGTGGCCAGGCACGGCAGCCAGCCGGCCGCCAGTTTCTGGCGGCGCCACTGGCTGCCTTAGTGTAATAAGCTCCATAACACTCAATGCCCAGCGACGAGCAGAGCCACCAGTGGCCCGGCTGGTTGCGCCGCCAAGTCGCCTAGTGTAATAAGGCAATTAGTCCAGATAAATGTTACCTCCGAGCCCTTCTCTCTAAGCCTTGCTACCAACTGTAGGACCTCGTATATTAACCAGCTTCTTCCGTTGTCCGCTGCAAGGTTGTATAATCTCAGTAGGACAGATCGAGAATCTGATAAGATAACCAGTCGGTCTGTCCGCAACTGTAGGCCGTATTCTAAGGCTTTCACAATGGCTTGTAATTCAACAGTGTAGATCGATGCTTCCTCTGGGAAGTGATATAGGCTCCACTTTTCATTCGCAGGATCCACAAAGGAGCAACCCACCATGTTTTCGGATTTACAGCCATCCGTGTATAGGCATATGGGATTGCCAGCCAGATTCGCAATATGATCCTTCAAAATAACTTCGTTATTAGTACCTTCCGTCGTAAATTTTATGTCTAGGATAATATCGTAGCTTTATGTGAATGTACTGGAAGGAGGCATGACCTATAGATTATGTTACTGTATTGTTTTACCTCTGAGAAGGCAGTTGTGAGGGCAGGGACCTCCTTCTGTTGCCAGTACCTCCGATTCGTGAGCTGAACTGTAAGAGCAGATATTTTTACAATGATTTGGTTATCCTTTATTTCAAGTAGACTTAGGATGAACTTCCGACTAAGGAATGCCCAACGGATGAGTAGGGGCGGTTGTAAGCATTCCACCAACAGTGCGTTTGTAGGTGTGGATTTCATAGCCCCGGTGCACAGTCTGAGCGATCGATACTGGCATCTATCGATTTTGGTTAGTAGTACGATAGAGGCAGATCGAAAAACATGTTGCAATAGTTGAGATGAGGACGGACGAGTGCTCAATACAACATTAGTGTAGTTTTGATGTCTGCACCCCAAGCTTTACCTGTCACTGATCAATTATGTTGATCGCCGCATCGCTCTTTTTGAGTATATGCTGGACATGACCTGACCATCTCAGGTTGGAGTCTAGCTTTAGACCAAGGTATGATACGGTTTTCTGCACTGGGAAGTTAAAAGGCCCCAGGGACATATTTTTCGTCTGAGGAAGTCTATGTCGTGTAAATATGATGACGGACGACTTTTCAGGGAAGAGGTCGAATCCTTTGTTCAACATCCAAATCACCAATCTGTTAGTGGTAGAACTTAATGCTCTTTTGCAGGCCTGCAATGATAGGAAACTTGTATAAATGCATACGTCGTCCACATACTGAAGTATCTTAACATTCAGTAATGCAATTTCGTGTAGATCACTGGAATAAATATTAGAGATAGACACTTCTTGTTAGGGCTGTTGATAAATATCGATATTTTTTTAAAAAAATATCGATATTTATAAGTGATATTTTTTAGGTATATATATCGATATTGAAATCTGGATATCGGAGATGATATTTTTTAAAATGACTTTATTTTCAGTTTTCCTCGTAGACTATTCCAAGTTATTGTTGGGGGAAAAACGATTACCTGTGTTGCACATGCCATAAATTTATTCATAGATAGAATTTTAAGAAACAATGAACATTCTTAAAACTTTTCTGACAAAATGCGTAAGCAGGAATATTGATAAATTCGGATACCAAATCTTTGCTAAGGTGGAAAAATTTGATCCAAAAAAAGTAAGTAGACTCAGAATAAGCTATCAACCTGCAAAAAAGAAATTAAATTCCATATGAAACAATACTTGTAAAAAAAAAAATATATTGACTTGGATATCATGTAAACTCTGATAGTAGAACTACTACCTAAATAAATGCCTCTACAGTGTTGCATTATTGTTTTTTTAAATCCGCGAAAGCCAAGATTTCCCTCGATCCTCTTACGGGATTCATAAGTTTTCGAGTAAATCATACACATTAGGTCTTTCCTTTCAGTAAAGATGTATAGTGGCTAAAACACGATTTAAAAAAAAAAAAAGATTTATCCGTAACGTCATGAAAAACCATTCTGTTTCAGAAAATCAAAACTTGATTCAGAAGAATATCTCACAACTGTTCATTAGTAAATAGCCACAAGACTTAACAATGATTTGTTTTTGTAACATCGTGTTATATAATAGGGCCGATACATCGATACTTTTTCTTCGATATATCAAATCCGATATTGATACTTTCAAAAATATTGATATATCGAAAATCCGATATTTTTAAAAATATCAACAGCCCTACTTCTTGTTGAACTGAATTAAAGAGGAATAGAATCATAAAAATACTCAGGCTAAAGCAGTAGGTCTATATGATGCCAATACTAGGGAAGAAGGTCGTTGCCTACCTCACAGTTACAATGTCAGCAACTGGTTTTAAACAGCAAAGAACCATGATTGAAGACGATCATCACGAAGATGGTCAGTGGAGTCAACTGACGAGAAAAATGTGTATAGGGTACACGTGATGATGAGGACAGACAGAAGTTTAACAGTTCAGCAGACTGAGGAAATGTCAAGCATTTCCAGAACGACTGTAGATCAAATTCTGAACCTTGAACTTGCACATGAGAAAGAATTTGGGCAGATAATCGACGAAACGTGTGACAACTGATCAGAAGACTGAAAGATGAAGATGTCTGTGGAAAATCCAGCGCTCTCTGGAACGAATTTTTAACAACTTATGGATGTGATTTGAGCCCTTCACTTTACCTCAGGAACAAAACAACCGCCAATGAATAAGCAAGCTCTGTTCCTTCAAAGAAGGTCAAGGCTATTCCTTCCGGACAGAATGTGATGGCATCTCCTTTTAGCACCATAAGGGTCTACATTTCCCCGAAAAACGTAAACCATTACGAAGAAGTAATGCGCTTAAGTTTGTGAAGCGTCTGAGAGCAGCAACACAGGAAAAGAGAAGTTATAAGTTGTCAAAAGCGACGCTGTTTCACCAACAAAGGTTCCCTTTCACAAATCTCTCATTGCCATGGCCGCAATACATTACTGTAAGTTTCAGTTATACCTTGTTCACTCTGAACTGGCGGCTCAAGGTCATTTTCCCCTCGCCCTGCTCCTCACCTCACCAACCCCTCCCTTCCTATCTCTCGGCGCCGTACGCTGTATCCAGGCGGGCGAATGGTAAATTTGTCCTTCGCATATAGGGGTAAAGGCAGTGCAGTGGGGATAGAGCAGACTGACCTTGAGTCGCCTCTCTTAACTGAACGTGCTATAGTACCACAAACCCCATGTTTATATTGATCGAGGCACCCCAGACACATTCGCTTCCAAGCGTCTGACGATGACGTCACATGTTCTATCGTGTTATTTTTGCCGCAACTGAAAAATCCTTTTTTAGCAGATAGTCTAAAAAATTGGAACGTCGATGAAGTTCACGGAATTCAGAGAGAACTATTGAAAAATAAAGCACAAGATTTATTTTAATTCGTGTGCTTCACTTCAGGCCACAAACTTATGGGACTATATTCGTCCACACATTGTCTACGATATCATCATATATATTATTTCTATAAGGTATTTTTTTGTCACAAGCCTATATCTTCCTTCATACTTAACAGAAATCAATGAATGAGGTGTCATTTTAAAGCTTATTGTCTCCACTTTGGTTAAATCGTATTTTAAGCAAGAAAGTTTTCGGAATTCGACCCTTAAAGGGCAAAAATGAAATTTTTTCTAAAATGCTGTTTTCTGTGTTACGAGTCAGTTATCTCCCTGGATACCTATCTGAAACCGTTTTATGAAGTATCGTTTTAAAGATTAAGATCTCCGCTTTAGAGACGTCATATATTAAGCCAGAAAGTTTTCGGAATTCGACCCTTAAAGGGCAAAAGTATCAATATTTTTGCAATGCGTTTTTGTGTCACGAGCGATTTATCTCCCTTAATATCTAACCGATATAGATAAATGAGGTATCATATTAAAGAATAAGGTCTCCGCCATGGTAACATTATATTTTAAGAAAGAAATTTTTCGTAATTCAACCCTTATTGGGCAAAAATGTCACTTTTTCTAAAATGCGTTTTTTGTATCTCGAGCCATTTATCTCCCTGGATATCTAACCAAAATCGATAAATGAGGTAGGATTATGAGGGAGTAATGTCTCAGCTTGGTGAAATCATATTTTAAGAAAGATTGTGCTTGTAATTCAACCCTTAAAGGGAAAAAGTATAAATTTTTCTATAACGCATTTTTGTGTCACGAGCGATTTATCTCCCTTAATATCTAACCGATATAGATAAATGAGGTATCATATTAAAGAATAAGGTCTCCGCCGTGGTAACATTATATTTTAACAAAGGAATTTTTCGTAATTCGACCCTTAAAAGGCAAAAATGTCATTTTTTCTAAAATGCGTTTTTTGTATCTCGAGACTTTTATCTCCCTGGATATCTAACAAAAATCGATTAATGAAGTACGATTGTGAGGAATAATGTCTCAGATTTGCTGACATTTGGTAACATTATATTTTAAGAAAGGAATTTTTCGTAATTCGACCCTTATAGGGCAAATATGTCACTTTTTTTAAAATACGTTTTTTGTATCTCGAGCCATTTATCTCCCTGGATATCTAACCAAAATCGATAAATGAGGTAGGATTATGAGGAGTAATGCCTCAGCTTTGTGACATCATATTTTAAGAAAGAATGTTTTTGGAAATCAACCCTTAAAGGAAAAAATTATAAATTTTTTCTATTACCGATTTTTGTGTCACGGGCGATTTATCTCCCTTGATATATAACCGATATAGATAAATGAGGTATCATATTAAAGAATAAGGTCTCCGCCGTGGTATCATTATATTTTAACAAAGGAATTTTTCGTAATTCGACCCTTAAAAGGCAAAAATATCATTTTTTCTAAAATGCGTTTTTTGTATCTCGAGACTTTTATCTCCCTGGATATCTAACAAAAATCGATTAATGAAGTACGATTGTGAGGAATAATGTCTCAGATTTGCTGACATCATATTTTAAGAAAGAAGTGTTTGGAATTCAACTATTAAATGGAAAAAATATAAATTGTTCTACAACGTATTTTTGTGTCACGAGCCTTATATTTCCCTTGATATCTAATCGAAATAGATAAATGACATATCGCATTAAAGACTAAGGTTTCCGCCGTGGTATCATTATATTCAAAGAAAGGAATTTTTCGTAATTCGACCCATAAAGCGCAAAAATGTCAATATTTCTAAAATACGTTTTTTGTGTTTCGAGCCTATTATCTCTTCCTGGATTTCTAACCAAAATCGATAAATGAAGTAGGAGTATGAAGAGTAATGACTGAACTTGGTGACATTATATTCAACCTCACTATACATCGCATTTTATTCGCGAAATTTTCGCACGGGTCGTCTAGTCTGCACTTATTGTGACAGTGAGTACTATTATTCCACTACCCGTAGCCAGTGTTTGTTAGAAGTAGTAAGGCCAGTTCCTCTCCTCCGTTCTCCGAGTGTTATTGTTAGTGTGAAGGTGTCATTAAGTGTAGTATGTTGTGAATATAGAGTGTGAAGAAGGTGAGACACGGTACTTGTACTACGCCCTACTCCTCGGAAGGACATCACTGGGACCCATGGACAAATCGGAACGAACAGCTTTGTACGTCCTTTAACCAAGGACTCCGATACACAGCCAATTAAACAAATCCCTAAGAATAAATACTTCTTCCATCAACGCAGCTCAAGCCAGTGAACATTGTGCCAGGCACCAGACAATGTCACGTTATCATACGAATAAATATCTCTTCCATTGAGGAGTGCAACAGCAACTAAAAAGTAGAACTTAAAAAAGGCTGACCCTGCCAAAGCCAGTAAGGGAGACTTTATGATACCTTCACCGAGCGACTGCAAATACATCAAGCTCAATGACTATATCCAGGAAGTTCAGTATGTACTATTAATCGACGTTTCACAAATGAATGGGTGGCGTAGGGAGTTTCTCATTGGACTTGACATTTTTGAAACGGTATTTTTTTGAAAATGAGAACGAATTATTTCTTAGGATAGTCCAGAATCTTTGTCAGCTTCTAAAGGCAACTTGTTTCAAATGAAGACTCCAAGGCAAAAACTTTGAAGTAGTAATATTTTCATCTAAAACTATACGTCCGTAAAAGCAACTCCAAATCATTCAACCTTTTTTGAAATTGTGCTGGGTTCTTCTACTAACACGTAAATGGCAAACTTTTTGTGGCTTTACGCCTCGTCGACGTCGAGGTCATTAGAGGCTGTAAAGGACTGGGTGCAAGGTACGGGAAGAATTTGGTCTTTAGAAGGAATCATCCCGCCATTCGCCTGGAGTCATTTGGGGAATCCATGGAAAATCCACATCTTGATGGCCGGACGGGGGATTAGAACTCGCGTCCTCCCGAATGCGAGGCCAGAAACGTAACCGCTCCACCATCGCACTCTCGGAATTCATATATTCAAGTAGACATCTAGCTGGGAGATGATTGCGTGCAAGGAGCACAAAGAAAGTAGTGTCAGAGACGACAGGCAGTATAAGTGTAACAACTAATAAAGATTTCATAGATGCGATTCCAATCTTTATTTAAGTTTCAGCTAAATCTGTTGATTATCTATTCCCGCAAAAGTGTCTACTGTAGTAAACACGTGAACTTAAGACAACCAGTTTTCCAACGACGATAACATCTTACAACGGGATTGAAATAAAGTATTCTATACATACGCAAGCAGCCGTTTCAAGTAGTGAATACAGGAGGGCACACCCATTACAATTCTCCGGAACTGGAGCGTCCAAGCAAGCAGCAGAAACTCGCTATTTCTACGTAGATTCGATATGACTGCGTTTATTTTGTTCTCTGTTTATCTGAGAAATTCATATTAGCTTTTAAAACAATTATATCCTATTTTAGTGACCAACCCCACAGAGAAGTCTGGGAAATTATTCAATATTTGAATTCCAGCTGTCTCTTTAAATCTCTAGATGTAGACTCTATTTAGTAATTATACTCTTTGTGTTACTAAATATAGAAATATAATAATTCTTCACTCTAAGCAACCATTGGAATTATGTTGGAAAGTTGCATAAATTACGACAGAATGTTGTCTGCAGATCAAGCAGTGTGTGGACTGGCACTCTGGCCCCCACGTTGATGGGTTGGCTATAGAGGTAGGCCTTCGGCAAGGTTAGGTTTAGAATTGGGTATTGTATTTATACTCCATGACCTGTACGTTGTGTAACCGACATAATATTGAATCGCATATACGTACAGATAATCACAGTGCCAAAGATGGTATGAATATTAGTCAAATGAACAAATTTCAAAATCTGTTGACTACGATTATTTTATTGCGAAAATACATTTTACTACTGAAAAAATAGCTCTCTGAATAAATTCTCAGTATTGCTTCCATTTGATCTTCAGCCGTATACGTGCAGAGGTATTTACAGACTTAGTCATATCGTTCGATGGCTGGTGTCTATGCAGGAGGATATTACTCTTAGCACTGCATCTACTGTATTAGATCAAATTCAACACGAACTAAATACCGAGTGGTTATAATTAAACTTTCCCTATTTAACACGTTACAACACGGAAGCTTATTACCATACGAGTACCAAACTTGGTAGCATTAATGTCCAGAGTATGGGGTGCATGATTTCCATGCGTTATAGCGCCACCAACCAGTTCCAAATATGGCCACCAGGTCAGTGAAGTTCAATTACTTCTCCGAAACACATTTGGAAACGATGGAATTATCAGCTGATCGTTTCCTAATGCTTGGCCAGCACGATCAACCGACCTCACTCCCTGTGATTTCTGGTTGTAGGACTACCTGAAAGACAGGGTTTACCAGGGGAACATTCACACATGTGCTGATCTGAAGCGCAGCATATCAAGAAAGGTAGCTAGAATACCTACGAACATGCTTCGTTCTGCTGTGCAGAATGCAATCCTGCGCTTTCAGACTCTTCTGGACACTGATGGGCGCCATATTGAGCCCCTTTTGTAGCAGTAATGGTACCGCTATGTCATGGTATGATTTACCGTAACAGCACATTAAATTGAATTGATTCTGCATTATTTCTCTTCCCCATGTCCTTGACATAAATGTTACCAATTTGGTACTCGTACGGTAATTAGTTTCCGTGTTATAACATGTTAAATAGGGAAAGTTTAAATATAACCACCCGGTATTTTCCAAAGACTTTTGCATCTCCATTTACACTCTTCAGAAACAGTTACCTTTTACATTTTCGTTGATTCCATCATCTCGTTCCCTAATTTCACGGTGGACTTTTGAATTCAAAATACCCTTCAACCAGGTGTGTTATGAAATGATCTTTACTTCTCACTTCGTGGCTGTCCAATCTTAGCCTTCGTCTTTGTAGTACAAGGACTATACCAGGAGAATGGTATAACTCGCTTAGTCCTCCATTAACAGCTATCTTCGAGCGGACAAAATATTTCTCTCAGAAATCAATTCTCCAGTAACATCATTAAATATTTAACCTTTTCGTTTAAACATATCCTTCGGAACAATGCAATATTGTCGGCTGCGTTATGGTCTTAAGTTTTGATATTTTTAAAATAGTTTTGTTTTCAACATTTTTCCCATTTCAAAAGAACATTTATTTCTCACCTTTCTTCTGTCAAATACGTACCTCTCCTGCGAGAGCTCCCTATTGTATCTTCTACTTTTTTAATAGTATTACATCTAGACGTATTTTACTAGTACCTTTATTTTTTCAGTGTGACTTGCTGACGAAAAAGATTTAGTTTTCTCGATATTTAAATCTACCATATTTTTCTTCACTTCTATTCTCAACATCACGATTATGAGAACATTCTTGTTTGTCCTCGTCTTCTTCATCTACGCCATCTACGTCTGCTTCTCTTTCCTATATAAACGGTCCGAAAAGTTCTCGGCCAAACTGCGAGGGTAGTAGCGAATCACGAAACATAGAATTTCTCGAAAAATTTGTTTCCGTCAGATAAATATAATTTTCTAGAGACATTTTACAAAACCAGTTGTCATAATCACTTGGAAAATCAGCTATGTTGTACATTGGCAACTTTTCGTACAGGATAGCATGTACTAGAGTTTACATTTAGGAAACTATGACTATCGTTCTCCCTGCAGGAGGAGGTAGATAAATACTGTAAATGAAATTCAGGCTTCATTCAAGTTGTGTATTTCAAGATAGTTGTACAAAACGCGTCTCTGAACTGCTATCTGATTGTAACCCACTGTGCTGGAGTGCAGTGAGAATGGCAGGGCTTACGCTGCGGTACCATTCCTAACTCTCCAGAGTCTGCCACTGTGCATTTAACCCCGGAACGGCGGGATTAGCGACTCATCCATTTCGTTAGCCCGACGCCCCGCAGAGGTCGGGTGGGATTTCCCAGACATTGGACGCTAAACGGGCTGTGCTATCTGGTCCCGCGCGCCCGATGTAACGGGGCAGGCGCATCAACTTACATGCGCGATTTATGGCAGTGCGAAAGCCGGCAGGCGGTTCCAATAGTGTAGCAAGGGAGGTGTGGCCTTATCGGCAGCCAGCGGAGAGATAAGCCTGGAGCACGCAGCCGCTGGCTATCTACCGAACAGTTCCTTCACAAATCTGTGCCGACATATATGCTAATCTGATTTTCTACAACCCTCGGTCCAAATACTTGCTAGGGACTTCACATGCAGTGGTACTAGTGAATCAGTGCAGAACTGCCTGACTAAAGGAAATTAAGACATATAGACACGCGTTCTTATAAAAGAAACAGTGAAACTATCAGAGATTCCTCAGACATATAGGAGCCAGAATTGTGAGGAATTTTTAAAAATTTATTAAGAATATATCTGAATGGTAAATGTGGGTTCAAATATAACTTATCATCTAGATGAATGCTGGGCTCTTCCTCAATCTCTGCCTCATAAATCACACATTTCACTTACAAAAGTAGATTTATCATACAGAACACATAATGTTACACGTTTTGCTGACAGATGGAAATACAGTATTTTCCTTCAATAGATAAAGTGCGCCGGGCCAAACAGAAACGCAATTTTCCCACCCCTCCCACGATTCACACTGGCTTCCTGAGTTCCTTGGTGGCCAAATCGAAAAAAATATTTTACATACTCTAACTTTGGCGGGTATACGCCAAAGTTTCTGTCTTTCGACCAACGCAATTCAACATAACCAGAAGATGACTGTAGAGCAAGCAGTTGAAAAAGTTAGGTTTCCTAAAATACAGACTTACGTATATTCTCTAAAAGTTCTAAGAAATCACCATCCAAAAAAAGTCTCACTTTCACAATTTACAAAATATTACTGAAGTGAAAAAATAGGAAATAATCCCAGTACGTTTCAGCAACATTTCTTTGCTGAACACCGCAATCAGCCCTGCTATTTAAAATCGATAGATGATCTCAGAACAGTAACACTGTAGCACACATGAGAAGACTAATTGAAAAAGTCAAAGTGAAGAACATTGTGAATAAAATATAACTATCAGAAGTGTTGTGTCACTTAACATAACCTAATTCCATCATTGTCAAGGGGTTTAGTAATATAAATGCTACTCATTCGGTAAACGATTATAAAAACATGCAAATATTTCCATTAATAATTCTCAAAATGATTTACCCCATCATTAAAGAAAATGATGTTCGTGAGATATAACAAAATTTATATGTCAAATATTTAATCGTATTACGATTACGATTGTATTCAATCTATTCCATAACTACTACTTTACACACTGCCTTCCTAATTCGAAAAAAATGTATTGAGCAATCTAACTAACAAAACAATGGTTTCACTTCCCACTAAGTAACTTATAGAAGGTTTTTTTTTAATATAAATCTTATTACATTAAAAACGTATTGTTGCCATATTAGCAGTATTTTCTATATTCCTAGCGAAAATAATATAGTGTGCAAAACGTAAGAACTAAAATAACGTTCGTATGCTGTGTCGCTGCCAAGTAATTCAGCTCGATCAAACTTGAACCTAACATACAAAGATCTGCTGCAGTATGGTTTAGTACATAGACAATAAGCTACACTGGAGTCACTGGGTCTCATGATAATCCATGGACATTACAAACAAGAGAGCCATGGTTCTTAAAAGAGTGTGTGATCACCACGGTCGGCGATGCATGCTCTGCTCCCATGCTGGATACAAGATTAGTAAATAGTTCTTGTGGTAAAAACGTTCCATTCTTCAGTCAAAGTAGTTGACAACCCCTAGATGGTCGTTGATGCAAGTGATCGTTCTGCAGTACGTCCCTCCAATGCATCCAACATGTGTTAGATGGTATTTAAGTCGGGGGTAACGGGGCAGGTCAGTCAATTCGCCCAATTTCCTCTCGTTCCAAGAGCTCCTCTACATGAGCTGTTCGATGCGGTCACACACTGTCATCAATAAAACTAAAGTCAGGGCCGAATGCACCTTGGAAAGAAAAATATGGGTAAGGAATACAGTGTCACTAAAACGTTGATCGTTGGGTGTACTGAGCACAAAGATCTGGAAGTGGGTACACCCGTAAAAAATTATGCCTTCCCACACCATAACACTTGGACCACCAATACGATCATGTTCGACAATCTTCCTAAGTGCATTAGGTGTTCCACCTCTCACCATATAAGAGTACGTCCAGAATCACTATTCAGACTGAAT
>JARYHS010014026.1:0-142623 GCA_031002005.1 Vandiemenella viatica | reverse complement strand
ATTATGTCTGTTTATTTGATTAATTGTGGGTTGGACATTTTCTCCTTGATAATCTTTTCAGTGTGTGAAGGAGCATTAAGTTTATCTATTTTAGTTTTTATATATTTGATCTAATAGTAATAATTTTTTTTTCTTTTAGATTTTCCTTACGTTAATGTATATTATATTTTTAATGTTTAAGATACCTTTATGTGTAGTAAAAAAAAAATTTGGTGGTTGGTGCATTCTTTAATATTTTTATGTTTTATTTTTATAATTATTATCATAACTACACAGATTATAATTCAGTTACATACGGATTGATTTTTGATTTAGTTTCATTTATGATTATTTTACTTAATCTTTGAATTGGTACTTTAATATTTATTTCCAGATTAAGAGTTTATTTGATTGGTTTTTTATTTAAATATTTTTATATGTGTTGTTATATTTTTTACATTAATGTTGTATTTGGCTTTTTAATAATATCTTTGTTTTCTTTTTATTTATATTTTGAATCTAGATTAATTCCTACTTTAATATTAATTCTATGCTGAGGTTATTAACCAGGGCATTTAATAGCTCGTACTTATTTAATTTTTTTTGTTTGTTAGGTTGCCTTTATTGGTAGTTTTATTAATTATTCATAGTAATTTGGGTAGATTGTTATTAGCTGTATTGGTAGATTTTTACAATCTTAATTTATATATTTTTCTTAGTTTTTTTTTTGGATAAAGATGCAAATATATGTAAACCATTTGTGATTACCTGAGGCACACATTGATGCTCCTATGTAAGGAAGAATAATTTTGGCTCGTGTAATGTTAAAATTAGATGGGTATGTGTCGTATTTTATTAGGATTATTGTCATCATATTTTAATGTGTTATCGTCGTGTTGTTATTCTAATAATATTCTTCCCAAGTCTTGGGTCGAAACTTCAAAACAAACTGAATCCTTAAACGAGTGACGATAACCTTTCATTTAATTCATCGATCTTTATTTCCTTTACACTTTACTAATTCGTATCCGAAGATTACGAAGGTCCTCTATAAGCAGCAACTATTCATCTTCAACCCCAAACATTCACACTAAACCTTCTTGCTCGCCCGCTGGTTCTTGTTACATTGCTGTTTCCTTAGCAACCAACTCCTTTTATAACTTCTCCATGTTATGCCACATATGGTTTAATACGGATAATGAAGTTGATTATATGATGATTATTGATTTATATAATTATTTTATTTTAGGTTTAATTGGTGGATTAATTTGCATGCGTTGGGTTGATTTAAAGTTATTAATTGCTTATCCTTCTACTGCTCATAATATCATTAGTTGTTTTTTTTTATCTAACAGTGAGGTCTTTAGAGACGGGAAAGGAAAGGGGGGGTGGCAAGGAATTTGGCCATGGCCATTTTGAAGGAAGCATCCCGGCATTTGCTTGGAGTGATTTGGGAAACCATGGAAACCCAAATCTGGATGCCCAGTCCGGGATTCGAACCGCCGTCCTCCCGAATGCGAGGCCAGAATGTTAGGTGTTACACCACCACGCTTGGTATCATTAGTTGTTGTGGTTTTAATAAATATAAATTATTGAGCTTGAATCGGATCTTTATATTTAATGGTTGATCATAGTTTACGATTTTCTGGTTTGTTTTATTTAGCTAATTTTATATATGAATGACTAGGTAGCCATAGATTATTAATCAATAAAGAAATACTTAATTTTATGCCTTCAATATGTTTATGATGATTTTTGTCAAGTTCATCCAATATAGCTTTTCCTCCTCCCTTAAATTTATTAGGTGAAATTTCGTTAATAAATACAATTATTTCTTGATCTATTGTAATATTACCTATTATATTTATTATCTTTTTTTAGTACCACTTATACATTATACACATTTTCATACAGTCAACATGGAACAAACTTCTCTGGTCTATATATTTTTTTCTACTGGTTATATTCAAGAATATATATTGATGATATTCTGTTGGTTACATCTTAATATTCTTTATTTGGAGATGGATCTAATTCATTTGTACTTAAGTATTTTATATAAAATAATTATTTTTTGGTGTCACTGAAGCGATAAATTCACCTTTGGTTATAATAAACATGCTGCTGATTTTTTTTTTTGGTAAGATTTATAATATTATTATTTCCAGAATTATAGTTTTATCTGTCAGTATTCATTTGATTTTAAGTGATTTGGTTATTTTTATTGAATGAGAAATTTTAAGATTAAAGAGATCTGTAGTTATAACTTAATTGATAGAATATGCATGGTGAAGTATATTAAATCTGTTTATTTTTCTTGTAGTGATATTTGTTTATCAATAATGTTTTCAATTATTAGACTAATTATAATTAAAATTTCACTTGGTTGAGATTGTTTGGGTTTGGTTTCATATTGTTTAGCAATTTATTATCAGAATATTAAATCTGGTGACATTGCTATTTTAAATTTCAGTTGCTTTGATATTAAATTAGGGAGGTTGAAATTATATTTATTTTAATGAATGTGAAAAAATATTAGTATTGTTATTTTTTAATTATTGCTGCAACAACTAAAAGTTCTCAGATTCCTTTTTCTTCTCGTTGCCAGTTGCTATAGCAGCACCAATCCCAGTTTCTGTTTAGTTTCTAGCTGGTGTATATTTACTAATGTGGTTTAACCCATTACTTATACAAGAAAATTTAATTTTATTATTATTGATTGGGTGCTTAACTATATTTTCGGCCGGCTAATTTTGAATATGATTTAAAGAAAATTATTGCTTTATCTACTTTAAGACAACTTGGTTAATAATAAGAGTTTTATCAATAGGTTAATATAATATGGCATTTTGCATAAGCTTACATAAAATAAGAATAGCACCATTCACTGCCACTCATTATCATGGTTACCATTCTTCGTGGACGCACAGGGTTTTAAGATGAGAAATGCAGTGTTTATTTTCAAGAAGTTGCTGTTTGTGTAATACAATCAGACAACATTATCCGTACACATTGCATCTCAGTGTCTTCACCAAGACTGGGTGTGATGATCCAAGTGTTAGGTTGTTGATACATAATTACCATGGAATACCATGGAACTTCGATTGTGTAACCTTCAGTAAACTATGCACAATTCTACATGCAATCACCAATGAAGATGACACAATTATTTACGTTAGAGGACGTGAGAACTCTCGATGATTCCAGAGTACCCAGAAAAAAGTCTGCTATAATATAGAAGATTTAGGAGGCCCACTTCTACGAGAAATAAATTTTAAAAAAATCATAAAAACTGTAATGCTATATGGTGCTGATGAAAATGTATTTTTAATTGCCAAATGGTGGTTGGAATAAAAAGGTATCAAATCACATCCAAATTTATTTATTAGCATCAACCAAAACTAGTAAATTTTTTATATGCAACTAGCTGATATCCCGCGACTTCGTACGCGTGGATTAAGAATTTCTTTGCCAGAATTGAATATAGAAAGATGTTGGTAACGAAGGATTGGTCCCAAACAACACCGAGTCGGCATAATATGACGGGAAAGGTATCACTATATCATTCTACCGTTGAAACCTGTCTCTTGAAGAGAATCATTTTCCAACATATTTCTGTCACCATTCGATAAGGTTCTCAAAATTTTGTGACTACAACTGTTAATCATATGCGGAAAAAAATGTCCTGTGCCTTTCCTACAGATTTTCTTGTCAAATTCCATCAATAACAGTATAGACATTTAATCGTCAAAACGTAACAAAAAAGACAGAGACTCACTTCCGGATTTATAGTATTATTATTGCAGATCACACACACCACACACACACACATGCTGACTGCGAACAACCCCTGAGGGATCATTATAATGTAAAAAAGTGTACACCTACAGCATTGCAAGACTATCTATGATTTGCATCGCATTGAACCCCTAAATCTGTGATACCTACAGTTTAACATTCAATCCAAATAATGGACGGTCCAGGCGTGACTCTTACAATCAACAATAATTTTTAAAAAATCTTCGCCTCCACGGAGGTTTGAACTGGAGATCATGATTCAAACAGCAGTAAGCAAGCGCTTTAACGACTCAGCTATCAGACCACTATATGGAAAGGCAGTACAGAGACCTACACATCCTACGCGTCTGTTTATCACCGTCAGTAATTTTTCAAAAATTATAAGACAACATGTACTATATACAGAAAATTTTTCAACCAAATGTAGACAGTATTTTTCTCCTTGTTTCAAAGGATAAGTGTGCAAACTTTCATCGAAATCGGATGAAAACTTTAGATTTGTATTAAGAACAAACAAACATACATTTGTCTTTATATATATAGAGAGAGAGATGAGTAGCATTTAGCACAACTAACCATAACATATACATACCAGTTCTTAGACTGCAGCACTTTACTAGTAAGACATCTCGCTAGCAGGCCTGTTGGGGGATAAAAAGGTCTTGTCCTTCTTTCTGAATGGTGGGGACACATTCTCCACAGACCATCAATCTGTCAACGGCACGTGCTGTAGGATAAGTGGTGATAAACCTGTTGTATCCTGGACCCCTGCTCACAGTCCATTAAGCTGTCAGTGGCACATATTGTGGAAGAAGTGATGGTGGGGGTAAGCTTGTTGTAATCTGCATCACTATTGTAATATAGGTTAGCTATTCAACAATCTGACAGTGACATTTTATCTTGCCATTCTCCCCCCAAAGTTAGGTTAGGCATGCCATGGGTGGTCCCTTATTAGCATAACAATAGGTCAACTAGCATGCTAAAGGGAGTAAGGGGAGTTGCAGTCATCAATCAAAGCTGTCAACAACTAGTAAGGTGAATTGGTCTTGCCTCAATTGCAATTGTTGTACATCTTATGGAGGCCGCCGTGAGCTGAGACAAGTTTCAACCTCATGCTGGCTTTCTGATCTTGACCACCAATATCTGGATTTCTGGGGCAGGGGTGTGTAGTCACCAATGAACAAAGCCTAGCGCAGCTGATGACAGAGTATTTCGCTGCCATCACTTTGTCTGCCAATTTGGACCTTCCAGTCGAACAATTAAGAATTGCTGCCAAAAGGCACATGCTAAGCTTCGAATCATTGGGTACACGTGGATACAATACGTCTTGGGAACTGGAGTCAACATTAAGCATCACCTAAGACACCACTGCAGGTCCTGACCTAATCCAGTACTAGATGCTGAGGCATATTAGCAAAGATTCTAAATAATATCTTCTGGATGATTTTAACTGCATATAGCCTGAGGTGTACTTTACCCCTTCCCACCCCCCCCCCTTGTGGAAACAAGCAAGTTAATCCCACAATTAAAAGCAGGGAAAGACGAAATGTTACCAGGTAGGGCTACCGTAGCTTCGCCTTAATGAGATGCGTCGGGAAGACAATGGAGCAGTTGGTCAACCTCCGCCTCATCTGGTGTCTTGAATCTCAAAGTATGCTGACCCATTCTGAGTGTAGATTCAGGACATTCCGTTCCACATTGGACAACCCGATCCTGCTGGAAGCGGCGATACAAGATGCCTTCATTCGCAGCCAACATCTTGATGGTGTGTTTTTTGACATAGAAAATGCCTACGATACTACATGGCACCACGGTACTTTAAAACAATTACATGAATGGGGATTTAGGCAAATTCAGCCATGTTTTTTTAAAATCGTTTTTAATAGGACGTTGCTTCCAGTACTAAGTCAGTAGTAAAGTGTCAGGTCTTTATATCCAGGGTGAAACGCGCTTCGCTGTTTACTTCTTTCTTTTAGTTGTAATTTTCAGAACTAGAAATAATTAATATACATATTTTCAATGAAGGAAGGCTCGTTTTATAATAACTCCATTTTAATAACAACGATTCCTAAATCTAAACCAACACCCGTCATACAATCTACTTGGGTTGTTGTTTAACTTCCTTTCCGAAAAATAATTGCAGGTTCATGAATTGGTAATCTGTTTTCACGAAGCGACGTCTACTTTTCAAGAAGAACTGAGTTCATCTGTCTGTTGATAATAACCAGCGAGAGGTAACAGGAAATCCAAAGCACATATATTTTAATGTTCTCCATGGAATTTAATCTTTCATTTAACTTTCTTAAATGGTAAATTTTATAAAGTTATTGCAGTTTGGTATTAATCAGCCCCGTTACATCCCCCCGCTAATTTCTATGAAATTTGCAAAAATTGAAATAGGAATTAATTCATCTCCATAACCAAACTGAAATACTTAACAGGTCCCTCGGGTGTTGGTGTTACATTGTTAGTTTCGTTTTTTTTTTTTTCATATACAAAAATTATAATAATAATAACAAATATAGAAAGTTGAAGTATCTTGTATTCTCTGGTTGCTCTTCCACCTGTAGCAAGCATAAACGTCTACTGTGTCTTACAGTGTGCTAAACTCTGTTGCCATCAAGTTTTTTCCTTTTGTACGGTACTCCTGAAGCAAGATATATATAGTATGCCAGCATTTAAGCTTGTAGAAGGACAAAATATATAAACTTTTTTTTCCATTTTTCAAAACACCAAACATATATCAGTAACAACAAATCAGTTTCTGCTTAAGGTATCTGTCCATAGGAAAGAAGGTACCTGGAACAGAAAATTGTATAATATCAAACTAATTGACATGGGTCATTTTCTTGTTGTAACCGGAGTCTTTCAACAATAAATATTAAAAAAAAAAATATTCTACACCATGTTTGCAAAGATTTTCCTAACTTCAAGATTCCTTTTCCTTCCAATATTTGCTGCAGTAATATCCACTTCTGTGTTGCCTCAAAAATCATCACTTTTTTTTTCCTTTCCAATTTTTTTTTCCTTCTTACTGTTTGACTTTTCCACTTAACTTTTCTTTTTAGGTAGTGGGTTCTTGAACCAGTATGTCGTTTCCACTTTACTTCTTTTTCTTCAGGTAATGGTTTCTAAAAGTCGTATTTCTTTTCTTCTTGAAGCAGGATTTTGAAGTCTGTTTTCTCTTCTGCAGTTTTTTCTTCATTAGATAGAGGTTTCTTGAAGTTGTATTTCTTCTCTTCTTCATTTTATCCTTCCTCCGGTAGTAGGTTTGTGGGTACACCGTTCTATTCTGCTTCACACACAACAAGTCCAATGGTAGCTTTTGCCCTATCATAAATAGTCTCCCTTTGCCACAAAAATCTTTATCAGAAACAATACATTCTTCATTTGTGAATACTTCTTGAGTGGAATTACTACAATTATTTTCACCAACTGAAAGACTCTATACATTGCTCACTTCATTACATGCTATGTTAAATATAGTTTCATTTAAGTTCACTTCCTCAATATCATTTTTAAAGAAACCATTTTGTTTAACTTCATATGAAATAGGTTCACTTATTGTGCTCTCAAAACACTCCTCATCTTTGTCATAGCTTATATCAATAATTTCATCACCTTCCTTCTTACAATAAGCAACAAATTCCTCCAATTCTGCACAAATGTTGGAAGATTCAACCCCATTTATATTAGTAACCATGTAACCTGCTATAGAATGTTCAACATATTTTTCTGTTAGAACATACTCCGCCTGAACGAAGAATTCAGCATTTAATCTAGTTGTTATCTTCATTCCTCTATGTAATATGTTAGTTAATATTTACATGGAAAAGAAAGGGAAAATACACCCAACACTCACCAAAGATGAAGGGAGGAGGGCAGCAGCACACAGCACAACACACAAACAAATAAAAAACAATATTTCGGGTGAAGAATCCCCTTTTTCAAGTTAACAGATAGGTGGCTGGTCTTGCGCAAGACTTGCGTAGGACGCAGCCACTCCTCAATGTGGCTGCGTCCTACGCAAGTCTTGCGCAAGACCAGCCACCTATCTGTTAACTTGAAAAAGGGGATTCTTCACCCGAAATATTGTTTTTTATTTGTTTGTGTGTTGTGCTGTGTGCTGCTGCCCTCCTCCCTTCATCTTTGGTGAGTGTTGGGTGTATTTTCCCTTTCTTTTCCATGTAAATATTGCCTCGCGGCATTTCTTTCCTTTCATTGTTACCTATATGTTAGTTAAATGGTCCAAATCATAATATATCATCTTGTTCTCCTCAGTAACTTCATGTTCAACATCTTCTAGGCTTTCCTGGCATTCTATAATATGTTTTTCTAAGGTTGTTTCAACGGTAGTAACACGTTCGCCAAAATGTGTGTAATAATTTTCTATCTTGTCATGAATTTCATTTATTTTGGTATCAAGATCATTTACACTGGTGCTTATCTTTTTGGTTTCACTGAGCTGAACATCTAAATGAGACTGCATTGCTAAAATTAAGTCAGTCAGTCTTTGTAGGGAACTGTTATGTTCTGGCTGGGTAAATTGAGAAGGAGTTGATGGAATTTGTTTATTTTCTGGTTCCTGATGGGTACCTACTGCAGGAGAATAATCATCCTTACAATGTGAAAACTGGACCCTACTTTCATCTTCTTCATCCGCTTGTTGAGGAACTGGTGCTTTTTTCAAAATTACCGATGGATACGAGTCAAGAATGGTATATACAGATGGCGGGGACATATCCGGTAAATTTGAATTATCTGTAGCATCAGGTTGACAGATAACATGAATAGTATTTTCATTGTCTTTATCCATGGGACGTTTAATTCAAATATTTGTAACCAACACAAAATTAAACTTCGTAGGTCAAACACAGTGAATAGAAATCGATAAAATTCTCAACATGTAAAGAACGGAAATTATTCAAATCCGTGAAAATTCAGGTGTCACAGTCGCCATGAAACGCGCTTCGCTGTTTACTTCTTTCTTTAGTTGTAATTTTCAGAACTAGAAATAATTAATATACATATTTTTTCAATGAAGGAAGGCTCGTTTTATAATAACTCCATTTTAATAACAACGATTCCTAAATCTAAACCAACACCCGTCATTAAATCTAGTTGGGTTGTTGTTTAAAACTTCCTTTCCGAAAAATAATTGCAGGTTCATGAATTGGTAATCTGTTTTCATGAAGCGACGTCTACTTTTCAAGAAGAACTGAGTTCATCTGTCTGTTGATAATAACCAGCGAGAGGTAACAGGAAATCCAAAGCACATATATTTTAATGTTCTCCATGGAATTTAATCTTTCATTTAACTTTCTTAAATGGTAAATTTTATAAAGTTATTGCATTTTGGTATTAATCAGCCCCGTTACAAGGGTCAATTTTAAGTGTGATCCTTTTCATTGTCGGTATTAACAACATTTCCTGATACCCTGAAGTATCTAGGCGTAACAGTACAAAGCAACATGAAATGGGACTTGCACATAACTTCCGTTGTAGGAAAAGCTAATTCCAAACTACGATTAATAGGACGTATTTTGAGAAGTTGTAATGCTCATACAAAGGAAATAGCGTACAAAACACTAGTGCGTCCGCATTTGGAATACTGTTGTGGAATTTGGGATCCATATCGCAAGGGATTGATTGACACATTAGAGAAACTACAGAGAAGAGCCGCTCGATTCGTGACTGCTAGTTACAGTACTTACGTAAGTGTCACAGAGCTAATTCTTGGGTTGGGCTGGGATTGTTTGGCGGACAGACGACGTCGTTTTCGTTTGAACTTGGTGGAGAATATGCGAAAATCTTTAAGTTACGAGTCCAACGAAATACTTCTTCCCCAACCTATTTAGGTCGCAATGACAGGAGGGATAAGATTAGAGAAATAAGATGCCGTACTGATTCATTTATGTATTCCTTCTTTCCTCGATCTGTTCGGGATTGGAATGCGCAGAATTAGGATTGGTGCTTAGCACCCTCTGCCACCCACAGTATTTGTGATTTGCAGAGTATAGATGTAGATTTCAACTATAATAAGGAGTTCCATCCAATATTCATACGTTGATGGATTTTTAATTTTTTGTACATCTAGTCTGACACAGAATAAGCTGCAGTTCCAACTCATGCTAAATAGGTGAAATGAATGTTAAGTGCACAATGGGTTTCATTTCTCTGCCGAGAAAACCCGGTGTATACTTTTTACTCAAACTCATAGTTTTTTTTTATCTGAACCTCACCTTATCTTGGGGAACAGCATTTTATGTTTCAATGATACTGTTCAGTTTCTGGGCCTCTTTTTTGACAGTAGGTTAAGTTATAAATGATTTTGTTATTTTCGCAGGCGTCATATTACAAATATAAATGCTTACGGGTTTATCGCTGCGTTGTTATATTCTTAATTCTTCTTTTCCCGACGTTTCGACCTAGTCTTCGGTCTTCTTCAGGTGTCTTGTGCCGAATCTGCTAAAGAGTGTGCTCTTATGGAGACCTGTACGGGCAGGAAACCTTTAATTTGTAGAAAATTTGACAATCTTTGTCAACGAAAGAGCCGATTATTAGCAAACCTGACTTTCTTGATGAGATGTAGAGACAAAGGAGTTATTCCTAAAAGCCTACGCATAAAACCAATTGTCCAAACCATCAAAGCACGAAATATTTTTCACCGTGCAAGTTCAGCTTTACTGCGAGAAAGGATCCAGTTCATACGTCGAACTTTCAACGATGTGGAGAAATCTATATATGAAGCTAGGCTAAAATTATCAAATAAAATTGTACCAGTTGTTTGGAATGAGTTTACATGATGGTAATGGAGAAGCCCACGACACATGGTGGAAGGCTACAAATGACCAAAAACGTAAATTTGAAAAGTTGGATAAATGCAACGGCACGTGTTGGGAACAGAAGAGTGTTGTAAAAAATTTATCTTCTGCACAGGTGGACGAACATCAAACCTCAATTTTAAGAAAAGGCTTCAATTTTGCAATTGCAGCTCATTTTACCCCTAAAGAAGACATTATAGTTGGTGTGGAGTGTGCCCTCCAAGAATACATAGGCTCACGGCTGAGAGCATCAAACAGGATGTAACTGTTATATTAAAGAAAGCTAAACCTCCAAGATCCGACATCACAGGAAAAGAAAGTTACACTACGACAGTTAAGAGAAAATAAGGACATTATAATTCTACCAGCTGATAAGGGAAACTGCACTGTCATGGATTCGTCAGACTAAAAAGAAAAAATCCAACAACTATTGGCAGACAACGCGTACAAAAAACTGGATAAAGACCCCATACCAAAAATTGTAAGACAGACTAAAGAACATGTTAGCCGTTTGAACTTGGAATGGACAGTGAAACGAAATATACTAAGTGGAACTCCAGTTTCCCCTCTCTTCTACAGCCTGCCTAAAATCCACAAAGCCGAGGTGCCTCTATGACCTATTGTGAGTACCATAAATTCACCTACATATAGGTTAGAAAAATTCCTAGCTAAAAAATTAGAACCGCTGGTGGGATGCACAGAGACTTATATAAGAAATTCATTGCACTTGTCGAAAAAATTAAGAAGATTAATTTATCTGACAACGACTTGTTAATAAGTTTTGACATTACGTCACTGTTCACAAACATACCACTGAACGACGTGATGGAAATCATAGATAAAGAATTCACTGAGGAATGAAGGTCAGTCTTCAGACATTGTCTTACCTCTACCTACTTTCAGTGGAACAATGAGTTTTACGAACAACAAGAAGGAGTACCAATGGGCAGCCCTCTGTCGCCCATCATAGCGGATTTGTTTATGGAAAAATTTGAAAAGAAAGCCATTGAGACTGCAACCAAGAAACCATCACTTTGGCTAAGATATGTAGACGATACTTTTGTGATATGGCCTCATGGAGAAGAAGATTTGAAACAGTTCTTCGATCACATTAATAGTATCCATCCAAAGATCAAGTTTACAATGGAGCGCGAAGAGAACGGTCAGCTGGCTTTCCTAGATGTTTTAGTGCAAAAGCAGTCAGGAGGCAGGCTTGGACACACGGTATTCAGAAAACCAACAAATATAGACAGGTACCTACACGCTTTATCACACCATCACCCATCACAAAAACGAGCCTTGAACGCTGTTCTGCAGGGCAGAAAGAATCGCGGACGAGGAACATTTAATAAACAAACAAGAACATCTTAAATGGACACTGAGACATAACAGCTATGGGTTTAACATGATATTAAATGCAATGTCAACTAAGCAAAGGAAAAACTGTATTGATGAAGACCAGAAACAGAAAGCCGTGCTGCCATACGTGAAAGGTGTCTCGGAAAAAATTGGGAGAATTTTAACGAAATCCAATATTATTCCTATATTCAGAAGTGGAAACAAAGTGAAAGAAAACCTGCAAACGGCCAAAGATTGAAGGTCTCCCTTACAAAGCAGTGGAATTTATGAAGTACCCTGTAATTGCGGGAAGGTATATATAGGCGAAACCGAAAGAGCTGTAGCCGTCAGGATACGTGAACATAAGAGACGCACCCGTTTGAGGCATCCCACAAAATCAGCTATTGCCGAACACCAGATGGAGGAAGATCATGAAATATTGTGGGACAAGAGTACTAGCTAAAACCGAAGGTTATCTTCAAAGAAAAGTGAGAGAGGCTATTGAAATATTCTAACATCCAAACAACCTCAATAAAGATGGTGGTTATGGTCTTATCCAGAGTTGGAAATGTGTGCTGGATAAATAATTAACTCTGGACCCACAGATATTACATCATAAACAACATCTCTGGATAGTCAGACAATCGACAGTACAAATAAACAACTAGCCATGCCGGTCTCCAGAAGAGCACAATCTTTAGCAGATTCGGCACAAGACCCCTGAAGAAGACCGAAGACTAGGTCGAAACATCGGGAAAAGAAGAATTAAGAATATAACAACGCAGCGATAATCCCGTAAGCATTTATATTTGTAGTAGGTTAAGTTGGCTGCCACATCTTAAAGATGTGAAAGCCAGAACCTTAAAAGCGCAAAAATTTTAAAATGCCCATATGGGAGGTCATGTGGTGCCACAACTTTTGCCTGCTACAATTTTATTGAGCCTTTGTATCCTCATAGCTGAAATACATGTGTCGTGTATAATTCGGCATGGAACAGTTGATGGATAGTGTCCACCAAGCAGGAATTCGGCTTGCCGCGGATGCCTACAACACCAGCCCGATTCCCAGCATTTGTGCAGAGTCTGGCGATCCACCGCTTGCCATCCGCTGGTATCTCCTCATGGTACAACACTTCATATATAGTGCCACAACTACTGGCGATCCCGTGTATGATATAGTTATTGATCCAAATTTCAAATGGCTTTACTCCAATCGTCATAGAGCGACCAAACTGTTCATCTACCGTATAAGGGCTATTTTAAAAGAATATGGCTGGAGACGCCCCCTTTTTATCACTTAGGTTGGAGTAATCCTCTCCCTGGGTTTTAAAGAGGTCCAGAACAATATTAGAACTGTTTTTATTAATGTTTTAAAATCAGCATTAAATCTTACACCAATGGGTCTAAGCAGGCTAATGGAATAGGTTGCTCCATAGTGTTCTATTCACAAATACAAGCTGGATAGCCACCTAGTGTTACACTCTGTTAAAGTGACTCCGGCATATGAAAATAATGTACAATATGAGTTTCATCATATACTGTGATTTCCTTAGCTGTATTCAGGCTTTGGTGAACATTTACCCAGCAGACTGTTTGGTTCAGAACATACAGGTCGCCCTCCTTAACCCTCCAGTATAGTGGAAAGGCGATTTTGTTCTGCTGGGTACCAAGTAATGTGGGAATTCAGGGGGAACAAGGCAGCTGACGAAGCTGCCAAGTTAGCCTCTGACATGGTCAGGATTGACTTTGATTGCTCAAAATGGTGACCCCCTATATCAACAGAAGGGAAACGAATATGAGAGTAGCCATCACACCTCAAGAGAGATTAACTGCTGCACTAAGGTACTTAATTGTTACCTAAATTCACTACAGTTGTTTCATGCCTAGCTTTGGGGTTGGTAATACCTGACATCGTCATGCAATTTTCCCGTCTCCAAGATTTCAATGAAAGTAAAACCGAACTCTGCTGTCTGAGTTAAAAACTTTGTAATCTTTATTCAAATACATGATTAAAGATCATGTTTTCGAGCTTTGAGAATTGTTTTTGCAATTAAACTAAACCATTATTAATACTGATCTTTTTATACAAAAATTTATATATAAATCTGGACACACAAAGGATAGGACTAGGATCAAACCAGACACGGATGGAGATCTATGAATTTATTAGTCACTCTAAACCAACTGTTGGACGTAAGATACATATAATGATACTGCAACCAGAAAAGTACATATATTTAAAATATACTTTTTTAAGAAACATGATTTGGGGTATCAATAAGCTATAGAGAATGAACCAAACTTTTATTTTTAATTTGTATCTGTGTACAAATTGTGAATAGGATTTACTGAATAAATATTGGTCGGATTATGATGGGGTTTCATTTAATGTACAACCCGTGGTACCATGAATAAGATAGCAGCAACTATCATGAATACCTGAGCTTATTGCTCAGTGTGGGTGGCCACTTGTGTCCATGTTTACAAACAGAGCAGCCATATGGCTCGTGCTTACAAGCTTCAAATAAATTTTTATCTATTGTATACATACTTTAAATGTACTGCAACTTATTTTAACTGTATTTTCTGCAGTACTGTAACTATCGGTTGACTTTTTCCTAAATATTCCTATAATTAATTCAATTATATAGTTTCAAACGAATTTCTTGAATTGTGAGTCATTTACATATTCCTAACTGATACGCGACATTTACACCGTGTTTCCCAATTACAGTAAACATCCCACGCCATTGATTATCAAGCTTTTGCAATCTACCCCTTCGAACATTTTTTCTCCAGTCTTAAATTCTCTTAGATTCTGTGTCCTTCTATAATATTGTTTATTTTTCTGTTACTTTCTTGATTTATCTCTCTTGCTTGTTTTCTTAAGGGCTGTAGAATGGCTTTTTACTTATCAGGGTGTTCCTGATAAGAGTAACGAACCTCTGTGGAATCGCTCTTCAGTATCCCTGGTAGGTATATATCTGAACATACGATCGTCTGGAGATTATCCTGTTGCTCTGTAAATGCTAGTGTTGTAAACAAAGACGAAGTAAGGTAGCCAATCATCCCACATACTCTGATTCTTGTCTATATAATGCATTAGGTATTCTATGAGACTGATGCATTCTCTGAATAAAATTTGCCTGAGGGTGGAAGGCTGTGGTTTGACATTTCTCGATTTTTAAGAACTTACAAACACATTTCAAAGTTTCACACATGAAGTTGCATCCCTGAACGGAGAAAAGATAACTGGAGCATCCAAAATGTAAAATGATTACAAAGATTAATGCTCTAGCAATGGAATAGACCTGTTGTTATGCAATAGGAACCATCGCATAAACCAAGATAAATCATCTTGCAATGTTTAAATATACTCATTTCCATTGTTACTCAGAGGTAAAGGAGCTACAATGTCCGCACTTAAATGTTCAAATACAAGTTCTGGTGTCTTGTGATCTCTGAAGGCATTTTGTATGTGGTCATGTGTGCGTGGTTTTTCTGACAACTATCAATTATTTAATTGCGATGGAGTGCACGATCCAGTGACAATTTCCCTACAGACCATCCCCCCCCCTTTCCTGTACCCACCTAATTTTGCTCTCTACAAATTTCAACTTTAAATTGTTTCACCGTGTTTGGTAAAGTATTCATCAAGTCTCTTGGTAACTTATTCAACTCCCCGACTCCCTTTCCTATGAAAGAAAATCTTCCCACACCACTGTGCCTAAAATCGAGTGGCAGCGTGTGGACATGGCCATCTTCTCCCTTCTGTGCATTACTTTTCATTCTTACACCAATATCTTTCTACACCTCATCACCAGTATATATCCTTTACATAGTCCCCCTGTGCCAATAACACTCTTCATAATCCCATCATTAGCCACCTTATTTGCTATTATTAATTCCTTGTTTAGATGTCTGAAATATTCCCCACTACCTTGCTGTCTCTTAAATCTGTTCTCATCTTACCAACCTCTTCAACCTCCTCACCTCTCAATTATAGCACATTGATTCTCTACTTCTCCATTTTATGTTTAGGAATAAGTATTTCTTCTTCCTTTTTATTATCTTCTTGAATGCTTCCCAAACCCTGAAAACCATAAAACAGAAAAGTTTCCATTCAGCAGCTGCAGTCTTTACTGTTAGTGCTTTCTAGAAGAAGATAGAGGAACCAGTGCATGCACATGTGTCCAATGAAACTGTTTGACTCGCTCTTTTATTTGATGAATTATTTATAATTGTAAGTCAAATAATAATAAGTCTGTAATGCCTCAAAACCCCAATATTCTTTTTGAAATGGCCTATTGGAAGGCATGTGGTCCTGATGGCAACAAGATGGAACTATTAAGATATGCTGGCCCTCTGTGTGAATTCAGACTACTAGACAAACACAATGAGTGTCGGAAATGCTGTAAAACATCAAGCAGCTGTAAAACTAACAACCTTTAAAAAGAGGACAAAGAGATGATGCGGTAATCTAACAATAAACTACATATAAAATATTCACAAAAATAATAAATGCCAGACAAAGTAGTAGTTAAAATACTAGAGGAACAGACAGGGTTCATGTAATAGCATCTTTAAGAGAATTCTAGAAAAAGAAAGTCTATTTGGAAACTCATATTGCTTTCACAGACTTCGAAAAAGCTTTTGACAGTGTGAATAGATACATAAACGTGAGATACAATTGCAAACAACTTTTCCCCTAGACACTTAATCAAATGCATCAAAAGTTCATATATAGGTACAAAATAAATTCTCAATACTAGCATAAAGAAAGCTGAAGTAATTCTGATAACCAAAGGCTAAAAACAAGGCTGAAGTTTGTCTCCATCTCTATTTAACATATATATTAAAAAATTGAAACACACACAGCCAATCCTGTGATACACTTGATGAAAACCTAAGTTTTTTCCTTTACACAGATGTAGAATAAAGGTACAAGAAAGTGAAGAGGAACCACAAACTGCATTACACAAACTACACCAATTGACAGGCAAAGAATATAACCTTCACATATCTAAAAAGAAAACAGAAGTTATGGTCCATGATGGAAAATATCCCAATAGCACAAAAATAGCAAATTGATTACACAGTGGTAGAACAAGTATTGAATTTTAAATATGGGTTGTAAAAATACAGCAACCAGTCACAATATGATTTTGTTTATTAAACCATTACCGGTTTCGAGCTATACCTGCTCATCTTCAGATGGTTTGTAAATTTACATCAATAAATGTGATTTACAGGAATGTATGGTTGTCCTACAGTAACAAAAGAAGTTTTTGTAAATGTTTACATCAACAAATGCAATATACAGGAATGTATGGTTGTCCTACAGTAACAAAAGAAGTATTTGTGTATTGAGCATACTGTAGGACAACCATACATTCCTGTATATTGCATTTGTTGATGTAAACATTTACAAAAACTTCTTTTGTTACTGTAGGACAACCATACATTCCTGTAAATCACATTTATTGATGTAAATTTACAAACCATCTGAAGATGAGCAGGTATAGCTCGAAACCGGTAATGGTTTAATAAACAAAATCATATTGTGACTGGTTGCTGTATTTTTTACAACCCATATTTGACATCACAGTCGCGGAAGTTCCACCAATCCATCATGGATAAAATATTGAATTTTAATCGAACTCACAGAGAAAAATACCAACAAATTCCAATCATTTTTTGGGACTGTAAACAAAATAGTTCAAAATAAAACAAGAATATATACAAAAATGAAGTTTTATAAGACAATGAATGTTTGATAACTAAAGGAAGAGAAAAGAGCAAAATTCAGGCAATGGAGATTTCTTAGAAATTTTAAGATTGTATGTAATAAAGGCCACATAAGAAATGATGACATTTGGGAAGAACTTGGTACATATAATATAAACAAAAGAACATAGGAATGCAAAGAATTGAGGAGACAGCACATAGAAAGAATAGATGAAGAAAGAATCCCACTTCGGACAAAGGAGTACAAACCAGAGAGCCGTAGAGACATTGGCAGACCTAGACAGACAAGGTGTAAAAGTACCAAATGAAGACTGAACAGGCATTAATGTCTAATCCTTGAATAAGTATTTTTATGGGAACTATGCACTAATTGCAAAACCTAGAAAAATTTGTAGAACAATATTTAGATTGTATTTCTTGATACTGCATTCTTTACATTTTTCACAGTTTTCTACAGATAAAGGCCAGTGTAAACATCTGTTTCTTAACATTACGTATCTTAATGTGGAGCATTTCAAATTGCCAGTTTCTAAGTATCAACAAACCTACAGTCACATTTTCCTCTTTTCAATTTTTCATCGCCCACTCCAGTATTTGCAGATTAGTCCGGTAGGTATGTATCCTTTTCATGTGTTTTTCCACGTATGATTTGGTTCTACAAATTAAAAAAAAAAAAAAAAAAATGCTTGTGAACTGGTATCAGTTAATTTGTTACTTGATGAGATTTTTAAGGATTGGAAGTTGCCAGGTCTAGATTTAATAGTTACTGTCCTCCATCACATGTTTCATCAACAGAAAAATGCTGAGCTGTATTTGGAGTAGTTTCCAGCACATTTCAATAATTTCATCAAAGACTGTACGTGTTTGTTCTTGAATATCATCGAAACTTTCATCATCTCATATCTCAATATCCGAATCTGCATAACAATTTGGAAGATGCTTCCATCAAAATGTAGTTCTAAGAAATATCAATTTCAAAATATCAAAAACAATAACAAAAAATGTATAATTATCAAAAAATTTACCAATACAAAAGTCCCTGATCATTATTTTACATCCTCATTGATTTTCATGACAATTCAGTAAAGAAATTAGAAATGCACATCTTAAATATGCATAGCTGAATGTTAAAACTAACAGAATATTAACAGAAATCAACATTTATCAAATAAATCCCAGTCTAAAAAAAAGTATTGGAAGGTAACTTTCATTACTCTTGTACACATTATGACAAGTCTGAACTTGAAAAATTCACTGGTTGGCTGTTTTGGACCAGAATTAAAAATAAATGCTGAACTTGGCCAAAGCCAGATCTAGGAAGAGGGCGGGAGGGGGGGGGGGGGGAACCGGGTCGCTTCAGCGTGGCGACAACATTGTGTGTGTGTGGTTTTTTTCTCAAGTTCACACCAGCTTTATAGGTGTCTTTGATAGGCATATCAATGCTTTTGACTAAATTAAAACAATTAACCTCTAAAATTATATCCAATTTGACCTCTGAAACAAATTTCAACCAACACTTCCGTTTATACAGTTTTTGTATCTCTGGCAGACATACTTCCTAACCATCCAAATAATATAACAAGACTATACCCTGGATTTTGAAACCAATTTTCCCATGTGACATCCCAAACTGTATCACCAAACAATGACAATACACCTGCTAAGATCAGTCAGCATCTATTCCTTGTTACAATTTGTTTTGAGAACAAGAATTTAGCCTAAAAATCCATATTGTTATTTGTTTGTTACTTTTGCATTTGTTGTCATATATAAAATCTGGTTTACTTCTTTCCTGTAAGAAAAAAAGACTTAAAAACTACAATGGCCAATTTCCATATTAATGATTTTTTTTTTCAAATTTGTTAACACTATAATTAAAAAACAGTTTCCCAATCAAAACACATTTCATTTTATTAACGAAATTAAATATCTAATTCTTATAATAAACCCCTAAGATACAAATTACATTAATCGAAATATCAATTTCATTCAGTTCAAACTGCTATTCATTAAACAATTAATAATCAAGCAAGTAAAAAAAAAAACATAAAAGAAGGTGATATCTCAAAAAATTGGTTAATTTTCCACAACTGTCACTAGGGCCAGCTTTTGAGAAAATTGAATTCAAGTCTGAAAACCAATTTTATCATGAAGACTGTTTTATTTACAAATAAATGCCTTTACGTTTAACATTTCTTACAAACTCATCAACAAGAAAAAATATGCTTATATAAAATAGTGAACTTTGAGAGATCACTTCTTTGGATTTTAAGTGCACTTATGGCATTTAGCAACTCTTATTGTTAACATACGAATATTTACTTTTTTAAAAATAAAAACATCTCCAACAAAAACTTATCCTCTTTTTAAACCACTTATAAACCTACCTATAAATCTAAGAAAATGCAAATCATCAAAATTCATAAAAACTCTTTAATCTTTTCCACTCAACAAACATAAATATCAGTTGCATTCAACTATAAATAATTTCAACAAAAGTATTATAAACATAATTATGAATAAACTGTAGATTTACAGATGATAAAAAATAATAATAATAAAAAATATTAACAGAAAATCAGTTTAGACTTGTGAGAGCGGAATTGATCATACTGGTTTGTTGCAAGGATTGTCTTGCTAGTATCTGCCAAAATTTTAATGGTAGGAATATAGTTAATATTCACAATTAGTTTCTTTCTATAATCTTCATCCTCCTCGATTATCTGGGAAGCCTTTTTTTCACATAATTTTTTAGGTGTAAATAAATATTTAGGATGTGTCTTTCATGGTTGCTAACAACCTTAAGAATGGATCCACTTTGGTATGTTATTGTTTATTGATGATTTCTGATGGAATATGTAATGGTCAAATTATTACTGTCTTCAATAAATTTGTGCTCTATAGGCTACTAATAATTTTCCTTATCTCCAAGTTTAAATTAGACCAGCATCACCATAAAGAATATGATAATAGAAAGCCTGAAACTAGGGAATAGACAATCACATCAGAAAGTTCCCAAGAAAGAACAACAGAAATTAGAATCAGAATGGTTGTTGTGAACCAACCCAATATAATGAAAATGAAAAAAAAGTACCGATATTGAAGAGTAATGGTGTTAAATTTGGTACCTTGGTATTAGTTGGTCCTCACCCTTTTACAGTGTTAAATACACAACTGATAGATAACAATGACTACTCACTGCATTTGTGTGAGTCTCTGTGGTAAAACGAGTAATCCAATAAAAATTTGGGTTCTTCCAAAAAACAGAGTGAATTACTTCTACAAACCCCCCCCCCCCCCCCCCCCCCGCTCCCACACACACACACTTCATGGGTTTATTACCTATTAAGTTTGTATTTCAGTGATGAATAATACCAGTTTTGGAATTGTATCAGTAATGCATGCTATAAGAAAATTGAGTTTTTTTGTAGGAGCGTGGTTTGAAAATAGCAAGTTGCAATGTGCGTTGATTCTAGATTGCAATACCGCTACCACTACTTTCCGTCACGTGGACAACAATAATGTAAACACGAATTTCTGCTATTACTTATGGAGTCATTGTTTCTGGGTGTGAATTATTCAATACACCACTAGCAACAAATGTCACTGTAACTGCACGGAAAACACAGGTTTTTTTCGGGTGGTAACAAACCGAATGTAATATCCATAATTATTTATGGTTAATAAAAATAGTGGGCAAAACCAATTTTTTTAGTTGAATTGACAGTTCATTTAGGTAGCAATAGAAAGCAGACATCACACTGAGAAACATATTTCTTTCTTTTGTGTGAACTGTCCATAAACAAAAGCAGCAGAAGTAATTTTTGTTGGCACTATTTAGCAGTGCATAGTACTATTCGCAGCTAATGCCCGCTTCTGATTGGCTGTGACTCATTAATGCCAGTGTTCTTCACTGTGCATTAATTGTTTAATAAGTTTTGTATAAGCTACTACATTTAACATTTAAAAACATATGTTATATCTTGATGTAAAATATTTCATTTTGAAATACATTTATTTTTATCTTGTTAAACTGGATTTATAATATTTAATGCAAAACTCCTTTTTTCTTTATCACGTTAGCCAATTGTGAGACGTTCTACATGCAAGCATTAATTTTCCACTATTCGTCCATCACTAATAATACGTCTCATACGATTGTGTCCTAAATTTTGTACCAGTAGTACAGGAATAACTCGTTAGCGTTTAGGTCTTAATGCAGCCTAGACCACAGTAAAACTTAACCATCACTCAGGCTACTGCGGATACCCCATTTCCATATCGTATATATTGCTGTTACTATGGTCCAGGTTGCATTACATAAACTCGAATGATTATTGATGAAATCATATTTTATAAAAATATGCAATTAGATCGTAATGCAGCCTGGTCCATAGTGAAACGTAACTATAGCACTTGCTACTATGGTTACCCCATTTTCAAATCATATGTATCACTGTTACTGTGGTCCAGCCTACATTACACCCTAAACCCACCGCTCATTGATGAAATCATATTTTATAAATATTTTATTTCATATGCGCAATTATAATAACCATTTCAGCCACACGAGGAAATTCCGAGTAAAGAAATAAGATTTAAATCACTATACGTCAGATTAAAAGACTCAAAAATACCTTCTACAACGTTTGTAATTAAACTGATTATGTATCCAAGACAATTTTATTACTCAGTAAACGATTAGTAACTACAATATGCAGATTGATTAATAAAATACACATCCAATTAGCTACTAACTGCCACACATCGTAACCAATTGCAAGTGGCCATTTGCCACGAATTGTACTGTGCACTGGTAAACAGTGCCAACAAAAACCACTTCTACTGCATTCGTTTATGGAAGGTTCACGCAAAAGAAAAAAATATGTTTTTAGGTGTGAAATCTGCTTTCTATTGCTACCAAATTGAACTCACAATTCGAATGGAGATCTCCTTGCTTTTACCCAAACCTCTCAAACTGTATCAGCGTAGAAATTAGTGGTTTTCTATTATATGAAAAACTGGACGAGATAAGCTTGTTCATCTATTAAATAAATCTTTCAAAGTTGCTGGTATTGTTATCTAGAATTAAACCAAAAGGTTTGCTGACAGACAGATGGTGATACCATTAGAACATTGTCCATACTGGGATCATGGCAGGAAAAACCTTTAAGACTGGAATAATTACATCCATTCAGAGAAGATATATGCTGACAAAACTGGTGGGGTTTGCAAGATTGCTGAAATCAATGAGCTTAGCCTATTTAAAAAATTCAAAAATGTAATGCTGGATTGGCGCTGCCACAGCAATGGGTTTTTTGTGGACAGTACCAAGAAACAAATAGCTATTAGTGCAAAACAGAAGTGCAATACCTCTAACATAACAGCATTTCAAACCTGACATGAACATTTTATCTGTCTGCTGGAAAGGTTACCCTATGGAAGAACTTGAAAATGCCCAATTTTTTCAGTAGGGCCTATACAGTGAATCATAAATATGATTTTGTTGGTCCTAAATCTTGGGGAAATAGTCAGTGAATAGAATATGTGATTCAGGAAATTGGTGAAATATGAAGTACAGAGTAACAGGGAAAGTGGTGAATTAGTGTGGTGGTCGTCAGTGGCAATGGCACATACAATAGAACTCCAATTATCTGAACTCCGACTATCCGAATAATTGAATATCCGAATCACTTTTTTAAGACGTGTGTGGAACAAGTTAAAAGGCATACCAACTGAAGAAGAGAAGAAAATGAAGAAAAAGTAAACAAGAAAAGGGAAGATACAGGAGGATATGGGGACAATGAGTCACTTGAGGAATTCAGAAACATTCTTTTGAAAATTCCTGAATGATCAAAAATTAGTGCTGAAGATATAGGAGAGTGGGTGGTGTGCGATTCAGACCCTGGGTCTGAAATTCTAAATTATGATGAACTTATTGAAAGTGTGAGAGAAGAAAGTGTTGAGGAAGATGACCATAATGTCTTAATTGAAGCAGAGACGGGACCATCAGTTAGTCAAGCATTTGCCACCCTTGAAACTGCATTGAAGTGGATGGAGCATCAGCCTGAGTGTGACCACATGCAACTTGTCACTGTCAAACGGATGAGTGACTTGGCTGCCCAAAAACGGATGAATACAGTCAGACAGCTTACTCTGACCAAGATGTTCAGCAAGCAATGACTTTCATGTACATTGCGGTACATACAGACTGTACTAATGTACAGCACTTGTAAGTATACTTCACATGTAAAAGTGTTGCCTTTTCATTTAATTAATTAAAAGCTCTTTTCTTCAAAAATAGTTTTTTCTCCCATTTTCAACAAACATACAGTAATTAATTAAAACAGATCCTTTTTTGGGGAAAATCCAACTATCCGAATTTTTTATTATCTGAATGGGGTCTGGTCACAATTGATTCGGATAACTGGAGTTCAACTGTATAAGGTTATACTCACAGACAACATTGACTTTCACCATTACTTAAGTCACAGTCCTGTAGTGAATCATAATCATTGCTTATGAACTTAACATTTTCTTTAAAATATCATTCCATTTTTCCATGAAAAAATTGTCGGTTCTGCCTAATAATGAAGTACCTTACTTTAAATTGATGGAAAACTGCTAAGACAACTTACTGTATATGTAATAGGTAATCCTATTGACAGAGAAGCGTATCTGTAGGCACATAGTCACCGCCCACTAATCTGAAAAATTTCAGCCATGTCCCATTACAACAAGATGTAACCAATGAGATTATCTTTGTTGTGTCATATCAGAAAAAATGATACCTCTTAATGAGCAAACTCCAAAATATTATTTTTTGTCTCTTTTGAAAATTAAAATCCATCAGGAAATACAAATTTTAATGAAACACAAACATTTCACAGCACTGCATAAGTAACATAGCCGTAACAAATTTACCTCTGTTGTATTTTACTGTCACAAAACCAAGCTGTTTGGTTTCAACTTGTGTGATACATAATTAAGTGTTTACTTTGATACTGAAAAATATTAAAAACAATCAAACAATTTTAACAAAACCTAATCCAAATAATATGGATGAAAGAAAAGGAACATCCATCTTTTGTCATTATTGACAACACAATTCTTATTTCTGTGTACACAGTTTCTTTGGGTAATATTTAACACATTGACACACAACTTCAGTATTACTTCCCTGCGTTACAGAATTTATTAAACTGAAATAAATCTGCCTGAATTCACTATAAAATTATTAATATTAGTTAAAATTGACTTAACTGTTTCACATTCTACAACAACCAATATCTCCTCCTTGACAACTAAGTACGGGATTACTGGAGATCGCGATTCCGCCAGGAGTTGTCAACATAATACTGAAGTGGTCAAATGCAAGACGCCACTAGAAATTCTTTCCGAAGTACATTTAACGGTTTCATGCTGGTCCAGGCTGTATTGCAACCTAATTTATGCTTGAAAATAATGGTCCAGGCTGTATTACAACGGAATTACTGCTTGAAAATAATACGTCTTTGCGACTGATTACAGCAGTATTCCAATGATCTTACTGAATGTTGTTGTAGCGGAATCGCGATCTCCAGTAGACCCTAAAGTACTTACTATATCTTCCGTTATGTGTCAATTTATATTATCAGGACCAAATTACAAAAGGCACATAGAATTAATCTTGTACTCATCATTGTTCAATAACATGTCTTATCTCACAAGGATAAATAACCACAAACAATCAATAGTGTCCTTCTTGTACATAACTAAGGAGTCTACGTGGCAACGGAAGTTTCTGTATATTGTCTACCCTTGTGTACTGGCGGATAACAAATCTACAGAGGTACTGCAATGATTTTACTTGGGTGAAGCGTGAAACAGGCTTAACCAGACGTACAGGAAATGCTGGATAGCCAGGAGCACGTGGACGAGAATAACAGAACACAGCAGATTCAGAATATGTCATCGAATGTGAAATAAGTTCTGCAATGCTAGGGAAACCTTCACGGCCAGGGTTTGAGTAAAAGCTGAACACACCATGGCTATGTTCAATGCGAGCATGAAAAGTTTTGCCGGCACTGCGGAAACTAACACTGAGTAAATATTTATCAGCAGAAGAGTCCCGTACCAGAAAGGAACCATCAGGAGCATCTAAGAGCTTATCCTCAGCTTCCTCTCGAGTTATGGGCCCCCAGTACCAGCCATACTTTGCTAACTCAAACAGTTCACCTGTCAGAGAACGGATATTTGGGCTTGTTTGTCCGTCACAGTCTACCTCAGACTCACTTTGTGCACCACTCTCATTTTCTAGCCTCAGTATAAACTGTTGCTGTCCCACATTAGTAACCAACTCAGAATGTATACCTTCACTATCAGATGTACCATTTTCTTGGTCACTGGGTGAATTAGAGGTACGAGTTGGTATTTCACTCTTTAGTTCATTATTTCTTCTTTCTTCTAAACTTCCCGTTTCCTCGTGGACCGAAAATTCACAACTTCGTGGTACTTTACTATTGCTAGTATTTCCGTTTCTATGAAGAGAGCACTGTTTGTCAGATACACATTCCTCGCTCGTCGATGAATCATGTATAATGTTCGTAACACCGAGACCTGAAAAATCCACTCCCTTTTGTAGTTTATTTTTGTTTTTAACTGATCGAGAAACTGTTGACTTCAAACGAAACTTTTCTTAAAACTTTTGAAGATACTGGGTTTTTCGCTTGGTTTACTGTTACACTGACAGCGGGAATTTTCATTTATCATGGAGGAATCTTGTTTAGGACGCCTTAATCCTGATATCTGGGGATCGCCATTTTCGTCTTCTTGCACTTCACAACAACACACTGGAGTCCTAACACCACTTTGTCGGCCACTACGTCTAATTAACGAACTTTTCAAATGACTAAAATTCATCTTTTCATTCCGTTCTGCTTTATTACGTTCGTCCTCAAAAGTCATAGCTACTCATGGATAAACGTTTCGCTCCTCGCATTATCAAATTCGACATATGTTACCAGAGACGATGTATATACTTTACCAAAGCTAATATTCCAATACATCTGACAGTAGTGTCGATTCTTCAGAGGTACCAACAAAAATGATGAACATTAGAATTATTTATGTTGTAGCTCATTTACTGTCACATCTCAAATGTTGACTTGTGTAATTTATTAAAGTTGTATTCTCTATCTCGGTATAACACTCTACTTTCCCTAAATAGAAAAACTTAACGTATGCTTAGCTTCATTTTGCTGTACCGTTGCTTTTCAATACCACTCTGGCAGAAGATTTAATTTAGAGAAATTTTACTCTCAATTTTTGGGAAGCGCCTGCTGTTGTTCCTAGTCATGTTGCTTAATCGCCGAACTCACATTATATTGTCTCTGGAACACACCGAGGTAATAACAGTGGCCAGTGGAACTGGGAGGCAGGAAGTGAAGATACGATGTGAAAGAAACTGTAATCAACATTCAACAGTGTAAACTTGTAATTCATGTTGCACATGCTGGTGATGATTTTTTTGAAACGAGCCTATTCTTATTTATGATATAGTGTAATAATAATGTCTTCTAAAGTAAAGGGACAAGAAAAGAATGGCTCAGTTGGTAATAAACATGTGGAATCCGTTTGGACTAGAGCATTTACGGCAAGTTCTGAATGGCCAGACAAGGTAATTTATCACTTTCGTGTAAAGTTGGGACATTGTTTTTTTCCCGTCTTTTTAAGTTCATCCTTTTTCCTTGCAGGAGGAGTTTTTGGATGTGATATACTGGGGAAGACAAGCTCTTGGTATATTAATTGGGTTGCTGTGGGGATTGATTCCTTTGAGAGGATTTATAGGACTTTTCTTGTAAGTAGTTGCACTTGCTTTCTTTCCGCTTTCTTAATCTTGTATGGTTTGTTCTTGGAATTGCTATCAATATTCACAGTATAGTATTTTCTTACCAGGTTATGCAGTGCAAATTACTTTTCCATTTCTTTATGAACGTTTTAATAATAATTAATTTGTATGAACGTAAATTTTGTATTTTAGCCAGAATTCATTTTGAGGAGTATGTTTTCAATACTTTCGAAAATAAAACATCACCAGTCTTCACTTAGATCTCAGACAAGGTTAATGTAGGCCTACTTAAAAAAATAAAAATAATTGGCTGTGGGACGATAACACTTAACACATGTTCCTTAGGTGATGATATTCAAGAAAGTCTCTAAATATATCTAATGGAGAAGTCATTCGAAATATGGGCAGTTGCATAAAAGTTATTATGCAAGAAGTACCAGTTGATGCTTATTCAAAGTGTTTCTTGGATGGAAAAACTGCGTTCTGCCTCCATATGGCAGTAAGTAGGGAAGAAATAATATACTGAACGTTCTGAAATTTGTATGTGTGTAGCAGGTATATCGTATTTTTTGAGATTGTAATATGCTGATGTATTTCGCATGGCAGCCAATCTTCTATGATAAAAAATGGTTTATATATGGCGTTTTTTGGTAATGTGATCCATAATGCCCACGTCAGGATGACACCTGTGGATTTAATTAGGTTGAATTCCAGCCTGCACGAGAATGAACCTTGTAGCATAAGGTACAATGAATTTAGTTTTTGGGTCTATTTGAGATCACGATTACGTTCACTAATGAAGTCATAAAACTGCTGTAGTCAAACACAAGATCTATTATTTTCAAACAGTAATTCCATTTTAATACAGTTTGGACCATTATTTTCAAGCAGAAATTAGGTAGTAATACAGCCTGAACGAGCATGAAGCTGTCAAATGTACTTTGGAAAGTATTTCTAGCGGTGTCTAATGTTTGACTATTGCAGCACGAGGAGGCCAATTCCTAGCGGAATCCCGATCTCCAATAATCCCTAGTTTTCATTGTTAAGTTACTCATTTCATTTTCAGGTGGCAGTATATTAGGTTGGCCTGGCCAGAATGAAATAAGCTTTCTTTGTTACAGCATTTGGCACCACAGTCATTGTCACAATGAAGTAGATATATTCCTATGACATTCCTGGAAACTTAGCTTCTATGCTACAGTCACTATGACAGCATGGGAATATTAAGTTGAATCAAATTAAATTGTAATGGAGTGCACTCTCTGATGGCAGTTTCCCTAATCGTCTAATTACACGTTTCTTAGTACCATATTTTCTTGTTATTATTATTGTCTTATATACTTTCAGTGTTAATTCCTTCCCCATCTATTTTTGTGATTTATATTCATATCATGTCACAAAAAGTTGCCAGCCATCTTACATTTGTCCCATAGGCTTCAAAGATGTTTGAAGATGCTACCATTGGCATCAAAGGTGTGTTTACAACCTGCTGGTGAAAACCTAACGTTGGCACTTGTGATAACTTTTGTGCATTGTTATGTCTAAGGTACATTCTTTTTACTCTAATGTGCACTTTTTCTGGAATGGTACAATCGAAGTAATGTGTGCATCAAATTTCAGACTGGACATTCCTTGACTGAAATAAATACTTCACGGGTTTTCTGCCAGATATTTTCTTTATTGTTAAACTCTTTATTTAATAACAACGTTTTGGCAACTACCTGTGAATGATCGAGGCCTGTCTCCTATAAGTAGCCTGCAGCCGGAGAAGCTTTCCGCTGTTCTCCCATTGGTTGGCACTGCAAACCGGGCTCAGATGGGGTCCGCCCAGACCAAGTGATGGCTCAATATGAGGCGGGCCCGCAACAAATTCGCTCGTGTTCAGTTTCTGTCTGCCAGACGGCCTTTCTGCTGATCTCCCATTGGTCGACGTGTCAACCGGACTCAGATGGGGTCTCCCCGGTCGGCTGTGCAGCTGCTGTCTTAGATCTTGAATAACAGGCTCCCAAGCTTCGCTCAAGATAAGACCGCCATCTCTGTTGTTGTTAGTACTTAAACGAATCTCCAGCACTTCTCTGATTACAGAGTTCCAAAAATACGATATGCGAGCCAAAACTTCAGTATTGTCAAAGTCTGTGTTGTGGAAATTTTCCACGGCATGTTCGGCTAATACGGATTTTTCCAACTGTAGCAACCGCAGATATTGTTGGTGCTCGGTGCGGCATTCCTCAATAGTTCTTATGGTTTGGCCGATGTATATTTTACATTCACAAGGGACTGAATAAACTCCCGGGACTTGAAGGTCGAGGTCGTCTTTCACCGTGTGTAACATATCTCATATCTTCCATGGTGGATGGAAGATACTCCTTATGCCATATCGTGCTAGAATCCTTCTGATCTTCCCAGAAGTATTCCCAGCATAAGGTAATACCGCAACAGATTTTGGAGGCTCTTGTTGTTCAGGTGTCAACTTCAGTTTCTGGAGGAGAAATGTCTGTTTAATTTGCTATTGCGAATAACCATTTTGTCTGAAAACCTGCCATAGGTGCCTTAGTTCTTCTTGCAGGCTATCACTATCCAAGATGGCTTGCGCATGGTGGACCAGCGTTGTTAAAACAGTTTTGTGATGAAAACTAGTAGCCCCCAAATACATTCCTTGACTGTTCAGTCTTGTTGTCCCTTGACTAAATTGACTGCTTATAATATCAGTGTTGAGAATTATGAATTTCATTTAGCTAAATTAATATTAATTTAATTCTGCTTGCCTTCTTGGTTGATATAATGCCTATTTATTGTTTATATAGTAGACACATTGAGGAAGTCTGGAAGTATTATATGTATATTGATGATATCAGTTGTGGTCACAGATTTTGACTGTTGGCTCATTGAACTTGGCAAAAGGCCGCAGTAACACCTCAGCTGTCACTGTTAAAAACCCTAACCTCACCACACCATTTGCCTAGCTTCTAGCATTCATCCTTGCCACGGAAATAATGGAAGAACTACCTGCAATTTCAACAGGATGGACACTCCAGTGGAGAAACGCTCTTAGCCATCTCAAGGGTGTTTCAGATGAGAAGTTGCTCAGAAGTGGCACTGCCAAGACGGGTCAAATAATCCCCAAGTCCCCAGTCATATAATGTCCTTCTTAGTGGGTGGTTGTGCTTAAAGGCACTCAAGAAAGTCAGTGTTGCTGCCGACTTGCATCAGATGTTCATACTATTTGTTAACAAGTCCGTTTAATGAAGGTTCTATTACCACAAAATAAATTAGAAGTAGGGTCACAATTCTGTGTCTACCAGCATCTCACAGGTTTCTCACGGGAACCTTGATGGGGACAGTCAGTCTGAAGATTATATGCAGAAAATTTAATACTCTGCAAGGGTGCCTTTTTTGGAATGCTTACCAGCAGCAGGACAACACCAAATCATACGGTGTCTTTGTTTATCAAGTGCTGCTAGTACTGAATGCTACCATCAGCAAGGGCACATTATCTGCACCCATGCCAACAATCAAAATCTAAGTGTGCTAAACAGCATCCTGCCTACCTATAGTTTCCTCTCTGCAGGGTTCACAGCACCCATGAATTCCCTGTCCAGAAGCAACAGAACAGTTTCAGTTTGTAAGGGTAAACAATGGTTACAAGCAAATTATTAATTAATTCTGGAAGTAAGATTAGCCTAGATCATGATCCTGCTACAACTTTCTGCCACACTAATGATACTGCTATAGTAACTTTCCACAACACCAATCTATAACTTTACTGTGCCGTGCATATAGCTACATTTGTCTTTTGCAGAACTTGCATAGAAAATTAATTTTCTTGGGCAGGAACATACCAAATACACTAATTCCATAAAGAATCAATATAATTAATACCTAAAATTTTGTTGTCAACTGTTAAAAATTATTCTACCATTTATTTTAATAAATTAAATGTAGAATATTTAAAAACTCGGTAAGCACAGTACATCAATCCATTCTCTTACTTCTACAGCACTATACTGGAATGTGCTGAAACAGCATAAACAATCCAGGTAGAAAACAATTACAATTGTAATAAGGTTGCCAAATAATCCGGCTATTGAGTAATTAGCTTTAGTGGTGCAGGCCACTTTTCGATCTAATCACAACCGATAAAAAAAAACAAGCTGTAAAATCATAGTTCTGTTACTAAAATGATGTATCTTCATCAAATTGAAAACAGCAATATAGATATGAACCATCCTCTTTTACAGGCCTATGTAGATTGAAATTTAAGATCCTGCATGATTTTCCTCTCAACCTGTACTGCGTTTTTCATGCAGGTCCCTCTAGTGATGTATGTAGCTGTGTGCACAGTTAGTCATGCTTGACAGGTATCTTGTTAAGTTTGTGTGGTGGAAAGCACCGTACTAGTATTGCTAGAGTGGCAGAAAGGTGTAGTGGTACTGCAATCTACACTGTACCTTTAGGATATATATGTATTACATAAGCTTTATTATAAAAATGGCAAAAATAATCTATCACTTACCACAGATAAAGGCACGCCTAGCAAAGATTTCGTTGCGATTAGTGTCAAATTACTTTAAAAACATTACATATACAATAGAACTCAAACTATCCAAATCGCCTAAATTTTAAACGGAAACGTACTGTGATTCGCAAAATGTTGGTTCTGCCAAGGCACCTCCATTGTTGTTACCCTGAGTCGCTACTCTGATTGTCAACCAACCGCGTTGTTGTGTTGCGGGCCCAGCACTTTGATTAGTCAGTCAGTGTATCATTGACCTGCTACTGTGACAGTACTCATCTGTGATGGTGCATCATTTTGTTTGTGAGTGCATTTTGTTGTCCACCATGGCTTCTAAAAGAAAATGTGTTGTGTTGTCATTAGCGGATAAAATAAAAATTACAGAGCAATCGGATAAAGGAGTTGCGACTAAACAGTTTTCCAAGATGTACGGTGTTGGATGATCAACAATTTCAGACATTAAAAGCAGCAAACCTACACTTTTAAACTTGGTGTCAGTGCTTGAAAACAAAGATGGAAGTTCTCCAAGAAAATTAATGAAGGCAGCAACAGAGATTTAGAAGATACCATTTTCAAGTGGTTTTTTGCAGCAACGTTCTATAGGAAACCCTATTTCGGGTCAGATTCTTTATGAAAAAGCTATTATCTTAGCTCAGAAGCTTGGTTGTTCATCCTTTAAAGCAAGTAATGACTGGCTAAGTAATTTTATGTCCAGGCGTAGTGTCCATGAATTAGATTTTAGTGGCGAGAAGTTATCAGCGGACTCCAAAGCTGCAGAAGATTTTATTGACAAATTTAATGTTGTAGCAGACTCCTGCAATCCTGAGTTTTTTATACAACACTGATGAAACTGGTCTTGCTTGGAATGCTCTGCCTAAAACCACTTTAGCATCTAAAAGGGAAGTGTAGTGCTCCAGTACTTAAAGTTAGTAAAGACCGTGGTACGGTGCTTAACTGTGCAAACTCTACGGGAAGCCATAAAATACCCTTGCTGTTGATAGGGAAGTCAAAAAGCTCAGGAGCATTTAAAAATGTGAAAAAACTTCCCCTCTTTTATAAAAGCCAACCCAAAGCGTGGGTGACTGCAGCATTGTTTACCGAGTGCCATGACGGAATTCCCTGAAGTGAAAAAGCACCAAAAATCTCTTGGAAAAGAAAGCAGTAAAGTGGTTTTGGTTGTTGATAATGCACCAACTCATCCCACCAAAGAGTTTTTGGAAAGAGGGAATGGCCATTTTAAAACAATCTTTTTACTGCCAAACATCACAAGCACATTAAGTTCTCTTCTTGATACTAAATAAACCACACAATTACTGTAGCATCGACCGCCACGCTACCTGAGCCGCCCGCTACCACACTAAGGCCCTTCTCACACGACGCTACTCAAAGGAAACGAAATTGAACACAGACTGAAATTGCTAACTAGTTACTGACCAATGTTCGCACACGATGCTACTCAAATCTCTGGAATTTCAGTCACTCGTGAGATTTGAGCGAGGCGACGATTTCTTCTGATTCGGATGAGAATGTTATATTATTCATAGAAGGAATAGAAGATTTAAAAAAAAAATATTTTATAAACAAAAGCTTTTGCTTGGAAAGCTACGAAGTGATGAAAATACCAACGATTTCCCGTTCAACTATAGAATGTACATTTGTCATGATGGAAAAATTTCATGTGTTTTACAGTCACATACGATGTAATAACTAACAAAAAGTGATTAATATACTAAAATCAGCTTGCACAATTGTCAGGAGTGGAAAGGAGTCCTGTACAGTCAGATTAAATTTTGAAATAATGCAACTACACATAATTCCGCTTTCACAACTTAAAATTAGTTTTCGTTCATCGCCATATTACTCCAAAAATTATTTAGCCAATTACTTTATTACTCCACAAAGAGAATTTCCGTGGCAATGGAGTTTTATTATGTAATTTAATTTAAGAAAAATAAATCTGAAATGTTTATATAAAATATTATTCATTACTATTTGTTAAAACATGTTTACATAGCTAATAAATTAGCTTTCTGTCTGATAACACTCCATGCCTTTTCTGTGTCAACTTTCCGTGAATATTCGCTCAACTTGTAGTTGCATAAACACCGATGTTTCTCGATTTCAGCAACAAGGTTTAAATTTATTATCTGATCCGCCATTTTTATTGAGAAACTAGTTGAAAACTAGCAGCGCGGCAACTGGCATGCTGCGTCGCTTCGAACTAATCGCCGACGCGTTGCGGACTGGTTTCCAACCGATCGCCCCGTGTGAGAGCCTCCATACAAATACTAGTGCTGTGACTGGAAACAAACTGACTTGTGATCCTAGTTCGTAACTGGTTTCTTTTCAGTAGCGCCGTGTGAGAATGGCCTTAGGTCACGACTAACTTGAAACAATGTATTGATCCGCTACTAAGGTACTACTTATGGGTTGGTGGAAGGTGACTGTGGCGTCACAACTGCGATTAATTATGGCTGCTGCTGTATACATTTACCAGCAAGCAAACCTGACTTTGCAGCACACTGGACAAAATATATTTGTAATGGTTATGACATACAAATAATAAATTGTTACTCAACACACAAATTTCACACATCAAAATATATGTTCTGTCGTTATCACAGAAATGTAGGACAACTGCTCACTTAGTTGACCTATTGGTGTATGAAAATTAGGAAAGTGCTCTACCTAAAATGTTGCACGGCAACTGAAAGATGTATACATCATGGATAGCAAAGATTTCCCCTGGCAAGACATCATGTAATGAATACAAACAAAGTAAATTGTGGTTTAGGAGATGCCCAACTTAAGACAATCATTATGAAGCGAAATAATGCTTAGTATTGTGATATATACATATACATATATATATAATTTCAATCCTTAGAATAAAGGCACGACAGCGCCAACTTCACGATGACCATCTCTTATCGCTAGGCAACCACTAAAATGTTCACTCATAGATGCATATTACTAATGTAGTGAAAAATGTAACTAAGAAAAGGTTTGACATACAAACTAAAACTAACTAAGAAAAGGTTTGACATACAAACTATTAAATACTTACTAAAAGCTAACTAAGAAAAGGTTGGCATATAAACTGTTAAATACTTACTAAAAACCATTGGCCTTGCAAACTACTCTAACTGAAACTTCTATCTTTCACAAAGGCAGCCATAACGTGTGACTCAGAAGTGTTTTATTACTAGAAATGACTGGTAGGAATGCTTTACTGTATTCCTTCTGCAGTTTAAACTTGTTCGTAAATGGTTTTAGCAAACTCATAAATATATGATACTACTTTTTATGATTACAGCATGATTACCATCTTTTATTCAAGAATGGTATTCGTCATAACCTAATCAAATTCTTGTGCCTAACACAGAAATAAAAATGGTATAATGGATATTTCAGAAGATTTATTGTGGTGCAGCAGTTAGGTGTTCATGTAATTCCAGTAAGCTGTTGGCTGTTTGCAAACTGTAAAGCTACCTGTATTTAACAAGGAGATGTCACAAAAAATGCATCATTGGATGTGAAATATTCAAGTTGGCAAACACCAGTGATTACTTGGAATAGACTTAAGGTGGTAGAATAGCAAACTCCCCTATGAGTATTAATAAACTGCTGCAACAGTGCGTAGTGAAAATACCATCTAAACAAAAAACAAGAAAAGATCTGACTAAATCAAATATGAAAGTGCTACTAGTATCAGGCAGCCTTGTTAGAGGTTTTACCGAAAATATGGGAAACAGAGGTTTTAAAAGCTATAATCTTCAAGAGGAAATTATGACAGGAACTCCAGTGACCAAAATACTGGAAAATACTGATGATATCATGAAACTAACTGAAAAAGACAATTTAGTTATATGAGCAGTAGCAAATGTTGCAAAAAATGAAGTAGACATTGCTATTGGAACACTAGAAAAACTGTCAATGAGGCATACAAACGTACTGGCAATAGGAATACCACACAGTCATGACTTACCGGAATGGTCCTGGGTAAATAAAAAAATGGGAAAACAAACAGAACACTAAACAAAGTTGTGAAATATTTCCAAAATACTCAGTTTATAAACACACCAAGAGATAAAGGATATATTCTATACCAATCATGGACTGAATCTTAATGCAAAAGGGAATGTTGAACTTACAAGAATGTGTGTGTCAAGAAAGTTTACATCTTGACTGAAAAGTGCCTCAGACAACAAATGTGGAAACAGTTGTCGTAGGAGAGACAACAAAAGGTGAAACCTTAACTACCTCAGCAGCAGAAAACTTACAAATGAGATCAACCCACACAAAAAACAACCAAATATAGATTTTGATTTTTTTTATGAACTTGCCATGCAGAAAAAATGACACTCGGATAAATTCCAATATGCAAGTGGTGATCCCCTTAACTCTACCTAAAGTGAGAAAATAAGAAAAGGGTCAAAAGACGTAAAACTTGTTAGGTAGGGGGGACCAATAAGGAGGTAAGTAGTCGAAGGACTGTACATACCGTAAAAGCAAGTTTTATTACAATGTGCAATCTCTTAAAAGAAAATTTAATTTGAATTACTTCTCCCAAAACAGCTTAAAGATGTAGCAGTTGTATGTTTCACAGAATACTGGCTCAATACTACATGAAACAAACATCCCAAACTTTATCTTAGCCACATATTTTTGCAGAGATGAATCCAAATGGGAGGAAACTGTATATTTCTTAAAAAATGATATTGATTTTAAAGAAACAGACTCGCTGAAAAAATTACTCCAAAGAAAATAACTTTGAAATATCAGTTATATCCAACCCAAAAAATGAAATCGTACTGATTTGTGTATATAGATCTCCAGATGTCAGTGGTATATTTGTTAACATGTTTTAGAAAACACTGAAAAATTTACCATTAGTAAATAAAACTATAAAAGACTCAAAATTGAGAAATTATATTTTAAGCCTTGCATCCTGTGAGGTCCCCACTCACCAGTCATTACTAAGTGCTATTATCATCTTATTAATTGATTGTAAATAAATTTATAATTTCATTTGTAAAAAAGGTCTTCCAGCATAGTAGTTTGTATAGTATGGGGTAGTTTTAAGTTATTTTAGTGATTTGATGTTGAGAAAGTTGGCAGGACTGTAATGTTGTGTGGCGGGAAGGAGGAAGCCAAGATGGCGAGGGAGATGGTGGTTGGCTAGAGAGAGAGAGTCTGTATATGGCGGGAGAGACTGTTTTTGAGCGAGTATAGCGGGTACATGTGAAGAGACTGATTGCGGCTAGAGCAATGCAAATTTGTAGAGAATATTGTGTCAGTAACAGCATTGGTTTTTATGTGAAATTTTGAGTAAAATAAATTGTGAATTGTAGCAAAAGTGCAGCGAAATTCATTTACATAATATTACAACATCCGTTGCGCGAACTGATAGATTATTGAAACTTTTGTAATAAAAAGTACTGTATATTAATATAATCGGCAAGGTGATAGCGACTACCGTTAAAAGGCATATTAGGGCCAAGTGCCAAATAAAACGGGCTATCAAGCCTTCTTGTCGCAGTCAAAATAACAGATAAGAGGGGCCTCGCAAAGTGGCGACGAATCTGCCAGGATAAGTGCAAAATATTGCATTTATTCAATAACGACCTTGGGTATTCTTCGACTGGAGCCAGCTAGCAGTTTCTGGAGCAGAGGTTAGCAGACGTGAAGATCATCGCAGCATTGGCAAGTACAGAAATTCAATATAAATTTTCCGAAAGAGTGGCAGCAAGCAGAATTTGACACAGTGACTTCCGTAAAATAAAACACCAGTAATAAATTTGAAAAAAGTGATTTAAGTTTCTTTAAAGAACGAACAGCTAAATGCAACAGTTTGAAAACGAATGATAATCAGAAGTAAACTTTTGTTAATTTCGGAAGAATTAAATCTGTAAATTTGTCATAAGAATGGTTTTGGAAATTAAAAAATTTGTCCAAATTAGATTTAAATGCTGAGAAGACCTTAGTTAAGCAAATAAAGAATTTGTTTAAGCAATAGTGGGAAGGGTTTTATTTAAATTGGTAACTGAAAGATAAATGCATGTGTAAAAGCCATTGTGATTGTAATTTTACGTTGATGCATGTTTTTTGTGTGTTGTAAAATTTATGTTTGCAGTGCTGTGGCAAGTTCTGTGTAAAGTAAGTAATTCATAAAAGGTTTCCTGTGTTCAAAATGGGTTTCTGTACCCATTAAAGAGTATTTCTGCGTTGAAAAACGGCGTTGTGAAAATTTTGGAAGTGATTTTATGTTTGGGTTTTGCGTGTGAATTAACGGGGTATTTCAGTAGTAATATTGTTTTATTTGGCAGTGAATAAGTAAAATGGAAGTAATTAATGACAAATCTTCGGGTTGCAGTGATAGATTAATTTCGAAAGCTGGGGATAATGATAGTATTGTTTGTAACAATGAAGATTCCGGGTTTGTCGCGCAGTCAGCTAGAATGGAGGGAAGTGGAGTTGACATGACCAGCGAGTTTAATTCAACCGAAGCTAGCTCATGGAGGAAGGAATTATTCCTTCCTCCATGAGCTAGCTGCGTTAGTTTCTGTGACGGCATGGGGGGAAGCGGAGTTATGTATTCAACCAAAGATGGTATTGATGTAGATGTTAAAGATAGTGATATTTGTGAAGTCGAGTCAAAGAGTTTCATGATTAGTGCGATGTCAACGCCAATACCGGTTAATCAAATTAATATTCAAGAAAAAAAGACGGGTAATAAACAAATCGATGCTCAGAAACAGAAAGGCGGCGAGATGTCGATGCTAATTGTTTTATTGAAAAAAATGAGAGAAGAGTCAAAACAAATGGCTGAGAAAATAGAAGAGTCAAGACAAGCAGCTGAGAAAATCGCAGAAAAATTGGAAAGAAAAATTACCGAGACTTGTAATGATTTGACCGAAAAAATTAAAGAAGGGCAGATTTTAAGACAGGAAATGTCGTTGAAAATGGATAGATGTATTCAACAGTCGGAAGAAAAATGTGACAGGAAGATAGAGAGTGTAAAACAAGTATTAAAAGAAGATATCAACACAAAAATCGAGAAAGAAATGTCAATGGTGTATGATTATGTTGGGAAGCATGAAGAGGCTACCAAGCAGAATGTGGAGTGTCTGGTGCAACAAAAAGTGGAAGAAGCAGTGGAGAAAAATAGGAAGGAAATACAAGAAGAGTATATAGCCCTGCAGGAAGAAAATAAGATAATTTATGAGAACCAAAAGGATTGTGCAAAAGGGATTGAAGAATTAAAAGAAAAAGCTGAGACCAATTCCAAACAAATTTACCGGCTGGTAGAGAGGTTTATGATTATGGATAAGGAAGTGAAAGGAGCATGTAACCAAGTGGAAGACCAGATGAAATCAGTCAAAGAAGAGGTGAAGGAAGAAGTGAAACATCTAATTAAGAAATTTGGGGAAGAAGAACGGCGAAATTTGGCTGCTATGGGGATTGGTGGTATCATCACAAACCAGATTAAATTACCAGAAGTAAAATTTGAACCGGAAAAAGCAGTGCATCCAGTAGATTTTGCCCGAGCTTATAAGAATGGATTACCTTGTGAGTGGTCAGACTTAAGATATGTAAAGAATATGCTACGAGGGGATGCTTTTGTATGGAGCTGTGGCAGTGTTGAAGAATGTAATAATTTCGAGGAATTTTTTAAATTATTTTTGAACAAATATTGGTCACAGAGGAAACAAAGGAATGTGAGAAGAGATTTTTGGAACTGTCGCTATTATAGTAGACGTGAGGGGAGCATGAAGAATTTTTGTGAAGCAGTGATGAAAGAATTGTGCTACCTGGATCAAGAAGTCAGTGATGATGAAAAAATAGAAGTTCTGTTGAAAAAATTGCCTAGGGGTGTCCAAGAAAAGCTAGTATTAGTTCAATGGAATAGTATAGAAGATTTTTTGGAAATAGTTGAAAGGCTGGACCGATGGAATAGTGCGAATGAGCAAAGCTTGAGAGGGGATAAGAGGAATGACTATCGAAGTTATAACGGATCGAACCAGGTGAATCCACGGGACGGTTATACCAGAGACAGAGGACAAGGAAATGGATATCACCGAGAGGAACAGTATAACAGGAATTCTGGAGATAAAAGAAGGGAAAATGAAGACGGGCGACATGACTATCAAGGGTCATATCATAACAGTAGCCGATCAGGAGGAAGAGATGGAGGAAGGCAGCTTGTTTCCCATCGAATAGAGGGAAACTCTGCGCCGCAACTGGGGCGGTCCGCTCAGTAGCGGAGGAAATCGAAATAGGACCAAAGAATCAAAACAACAGAGATAACAGGAAGGACAGCAACACCTACCAGAGAGTTGAGGACCTACAGAGAAATGTCAACGAATGTGATATGCAGATTATAAACTACAACAGCAGGAGGCAAAATCAAGAAAACTCGAAAGAACTGGATGTCGGGGTGTGCGACGAGAAGGAACCACTGAGGTGGTGGGAATGTTTCAAGTTTTTAGACGAAGGGGAGACACAGGACATTGCAAGAATGTGCGAATATGATTGGCAAAAAGAAGGGGTGCGAGAATTGGCTGAAATTGATCTGGGAATCCATGATAACGAAGAGAAATGTGGTAGCAGTGTAAGAGAATACACTTTAGCAGAAGATATGATGACAGACGAGCTTGTATCGAAAGAATTTGAGGAAGATATGTATGAAACTAAAACAGAAGATAGTATCGGAACAAGTGACGAAGATGAGGAAGAGTATAGCGACGAAAATGGTAGCGAGGACGAAGATGATAATCTGAAAGAAGAAGAATCAGGTGGAATGTTAGAAAATGAAGAATATGAAGGAGTGAAATTTTTCCTTGTGAGGAAATATGCCAATAGCAATGATGATGGAAGTGAAATGCCAGAGGAGGCAAATGTTGAAGTTTCGGAAGAAGGTAGACACGACATAAGCTCATTTGCGGGAATAGTGAATGCAAAACAGATGATGGAAGTCAATTCAATAGAGAGAAAGCAGACTTACAGCAGCTACACCTGAGAGATGGGAGTACGATAGAAGTGTTAAAGTGGTCTCCAGAGGAGTTTGAAAAAGATTGGAAGAAAAGAAAAAAAAATATATAAAACATTACGTTGTGGGGGCATAACATTGAGCAAGTGAGGAAAGGAAGAGAAAGCACGACCAGAGTCGTAAACCTGTTGAATTTAATTTGAACGACTTGGTATTGGTAAAAACGCACGAGAAGTCTTGTGAGATAAATGCGGAAATTAAAAAATTCTTTAATGTGTTCCATGGACCATTTCGAGTGGAGGGAAAGCCCCATAAGAATGCCTATTTTCTTGTGTACCCGAAGTCAGGAAGGAAGTTTGGGTTGCGGAATGTGACTGATTTAAAGTTGTATTAGGTGAGAGAGGAGAAATAATTACAATGTAGTGTATTATAAATGTTAATAAACTTCTATTATTGGACTATAGCAAAGGACATTGAGTGAGAAATTGTAAAGAACCATGGTGTAATGGAAAATGTGTAATTTTTGTTACAAAGGAGTAATGCCTGGTGAAAGGGTTGAACTTTGCCCCAAATAACCAACTTTTGTGATTACAAAAAAGTGCTAATTAGTGGCAAATTGGGGGCATGTGTGAGGTCCCCACTCACCAGTCATTACTAAGTGCTATTATCATCTTATTAATTGATTGTAACTAAATTTATAATTTCATTTGTATAAAAGGTCTTCCAGCATAGTAGTTTGTATAGTATGGGGTAGTTTTAAGTTATTTTAGTGATTTGATGTTGAGAAAGTTGGCAGGACTGTAATGTTATGTGTGGCGGGGAGGAGGAAGCCAAGATGGCGAGGGAGACGGTGGTTGGCTAGAGAGGGAGAGAGTCTGTATATGGCGGGAGAGACTGTTTTGAGCGAGTATAGCGGGTACATGTGAAGAGACTGATTGCGGCTAGAGCAATGCAAATTTGTAGAGAATATTGTGTCAGTAACAGCATTGGTTTTTATGTGAAACTAGCTGGTACCCACGACTTCGTTTGTGATTGTAAAGAATTCATATTGACAACTATAGACATCTAATAACCATAGTGCACGATGGGAGACTCGATACTATTACCACACACAAATACCAGTCTTCTGCGCTATGTAGTTCCGGCAGCAAAGTAAAATTTACGGATACACACAAGTCTTTGGATGAAATACGAAAATATTCATGATCGACCAATTTCAAACACCATATCTCACACACTCCCACAGTTACCGAATATCGGCCAACGTTGAGATCGATGGGAGACTCTGTGTTACTACCACACACAAACACCAGTGATTGGCGATTGATAGTTTTCACTTAAAAGTGATACACCGTGACACATGCGTCTTTGGCAGAAATATGAAATTGCCGCAGGTCGACCATTTTCGTCACCCATATCTTCCACACCCCCATAGCTACAGACATCTAACAACCATAGTGCACGACAACAGACACGATTCTACTACCACACATAAACACCAATGCTCTATGCTATGTAGTCGTGGCAGAAAAGTGAAATCTGCGGAGACACATGCCTTTCGTCGAAAAACGAAAATATCCTTGGTCGGCCACTTACAACTACCATATCTCCCACACAACCACAGTTTCTGAAATTCGGCCGCTGTTGTGATCGAAAGGTGACTCTATGTTACTACCACACACAAACGCCAGTTATCTGTGATCTGTAGTTTTCGCTGAAAAGTGATTCTCCATGACACTTTTGTCATTGGCAGAAGTATGAAACTGCCACAGGTCGACCACTTGCAACCCCCATTTCTCCCACACCCCCATAGCTACTGACATCTAACAACCATAGTGCACTACATGAGATACGATTCTACTACCAAACACAAACACCAATGCTCTATGCTATGTAGTTGTGGCAGAAAAGTGACATATGCGGAGACAGTCGAAATACGAAAATATCCTTGGTCGGCCACTTACAACCACCATATCTACCACAGTAGCACAGTTTCTGAAATTCGGCCGCTGTTGTGATTGAAAGGTGACTCTGTGCTACTACTACACACAAACACCGGTTATCTGTGATCTGTAGTTTTCGCTGAAAAGTGATACACCATTACGCTTTTGTCTTCGGCAGAAGTATGAAATTGCCACAGGTCGACCACTTGCAACCCCCATTTCTCCCACACCCCCATAGCTACCGACATCTAACAACCATAGTGCACTACATAAGATACGATTCTACTACCAAACACAAACACCAATGCTCTATGCTATGTAGTTGTGGCAGAAAAGTGACATATGCGGAGACAGTCGAAATACGAAAATATCCTTGGTCGGCCACTTACAACCACCATATCTACGACAGTAGCACAGTTTCTGAAATTCGGCCGCTGTTGTGATCGAAAGGTGACTCTGTGCTACTACTACACACAAACGCCAGTTATCTGTGATCTGTAGTTTTCGCTGAAAAGTGATACACCATGACACTTTTGTCTTTGGCAGAAGTATGAAACTGCCACAGGTCGATCACTTTCAACCCCCATATCTCCCACACCCCCATAGCTACCGACATCTAACAACCATAGTGCACGACAGGAAAGACGATTCTACTACCACACACAAACACCAAAGGTCTATGTTATGTAGTTGTGGCAGGAAAGAGAAGTATACTGAGATACGAATTTTTGGTCGAAATATGAAAACGCCCTGCACTGACCAACTTTAATCATTATATCTCCCACATCCCCACAGCTATCGGCATTCGGCCAACGTTGTGCACGACAGGAAACTCCATGCTACTTCCACCCACAAACATCAGTGATCTGTGCTAGGTAGTGGTTGCTGAAAAGTGAAATATAGGAAAAAAACACGTCTATTTTTATATATATATAAGATTTTGAGTAAAATAAATTGTGAATTGTAGCAAAAGTGCAGCGAAATTCATTTACATAATATTACAACATCCGTTGCGCGAACTGATAGATTATTGAAACTTTTGTAATAAAAAGTACTGTATATTAATATATCGGCGAGGTGATAGCGACTACCGTTAAAAGGCATATTAGGGCCAAGTGCCAAATAAAACGGGCTATCAAGCCTTCTTGTCGCAGTCAAAATAGCGATAAGAGGGGCCTCGCAATCCCCCTTGATCTTAAAAGTTTGATATAAGTACCTACACACGTTATAAAAAAATTCTTCAACAATAACTAACCAAATTTTTCTAAGTAGCTGTAATTAAAGCCATGTTACAGTGAATTTTGTCACAGGTTATTCAGACCACTTAACACAAATGTTAACATTAAAGTTAGAATCTGAAACTGACTTACAGGCAACTGTAAAATCACGTATTTTCAAGGCGCAACATATTAACCAATCTTAAGAAATGAAACTTGGGAAGAAATGTATAGTTGCCCATATATGAATGAGAAATATGACTCGTTGAACGATTTTTTTATTTCTCTTTCTGTGGGCATCTGAGTTCGCGGTGGATTACAGGTCAGTTGGCGTATCTGCGTGCCCTGTTTCACAAGGAAGTTATATATGTGTATCTTCTTTTCCTTATAAGTTATTGTCACTGTTGTTACGCTCATTGTCCGCGACGGTTAGGTTAGCGTGCGTGGTCATTGAAGCGAATTAAGCTTCTTATTTAATTGTCGGCAAGTTATGCCAAGTTTGAGAGAATTATAATAAGAAATAAAATTACGTGTGAAGAGTATTTTACAGTTCAGATTCAGTGCATTCAAGTTACATCTTGCTGAAGATAACAGCCGGTGTCACATTACAGCCTGACCATGCAAATCAATGCTCCAGTCATAAGGTGAGTGTATTTCTGTTTCTTTGCACTATTACTGGCTGGATCACTGCTGCCGAATTTCAGGTGCCTACGGTCAGTGGGAGTGAGGAGAGAAATCGCTCACCAATTAATTACCTATGATTACGTTCCCTGCAGGAAGACACTATTTATACGTGACTTTTCCCATATAGATTATCCATCATCTATTTTGTTGGTCTTCCTGGGGTCGGATATGACACGATCAGTTTGATTAATATAATCTTTGTATAAGCCAGTTACGCTATACTTCAATCATATTTTACAAAATGGCTTTCGGGACAAATGTTGATTCTGTAGAATTCAAACGGAAGCTAGCATTATTAAATGCAAAGTCAGATATGATTTTTGAGAGGGTTAATAAATTGTGTAAGACTTCAATGAACATCTCTTCGTTTGATTCCTGGACCAATGAAAGTTTTATGACTGATTCTCAAGCAATTGATGACCTTCAAATTAAATTTGAATCTATGATAGATCAGATTAATGATTTACGTTTAACTAAAGATTCTGAATATACGCCTGATTATACCTCATTAGCTCCATTTGAGGATTTGTATACGCGTATTAAATGCATCCGAAACAAAATCGGTGCCTCAGCAGTGACCTAGTCATCACGTCCGAGTGAAAGTGAACACATTAAATTGCCTCCCGTAGATATTCCTAGTTTTTATGGGAGTATGGCCAGTATTTTATGAATCTTTCAAAGCTAATATTCATGATAACGGCCAGTTAACTGACTCACAGCGGGTGCAAAATCTTGTAAGTAAGTTAACAGATAATGCATTGAAGATAACGGCAGGTATTGTACCTACAGCAGAAACATACCAAATAATGTGGGATAGTCTGGTTAATAGATATCCCCCGCAGGGACCTGATACACGAGTGCCAGCGAACCCGCGGTGCCCGAGCTCGAAACTTGTGAGCGCCGCAAGTTTCCCACACCGTAAACTCCTACCATGCTTCAACGACCACCATAGGGCGTGGCAGTGGAACGTTGTGTGCCCGGGGATCTTGGCTTCATCGCCCATATCGCGAGGATGGTAGAAACCTCTATTAAAAAAAAACCTCAACCTCAAGGTCAGCCACGTGCCGAGGAGGTGCATTGGTGAGAGGCAGGTCACTCGATAACGTGCAACCTCGGGGGCACCTGCGCACCCCTGTTGTGTTAGCGCTTCTTTTTAAACTGGTTTTACTCGTGGGACCAAAACGAAGTCTTCCAATAAAACCACAAAACCCTGGGGGGTACGGGTGTGCCGCAGGCAAATATAAATACACCCAGTTCTAAGAAGCGGGTGAGGGTTGGTAGTTCCACCGCTTCTGACGGTGAAAGTCACAGAAAAGAATGTTCGTTAGCGAACGCTTTTGTATAATGGAAAGAGTAGAAGGAACATTTGAGAAGGTGTCACCCTTCTCTATTTCAAAGGGTCTAGAGGGTTTAGTTGGTACCCTAAATAATGTAAAAAAACTGAGGAATGGGACGCTGCTGCTGGAAACAACCACCAGTAAGCAGCCTACCAAACTGCTGAATTGTCAGAAGCTCGGGGAGTTCGCCGTAAAATGCGAACTCCATAAGTCCCTAAATTCCAGTAAAGGCTTAGTCACCTGTCGTGATGTCAGGGATTTAGGGGCAGACGAGCTTCTGAATGAGTGGAAAACGGAGAAAGTGGCCGAGGTACGTCAGATCACGCGAAGGGTGAATGGCAGTATTGAAAAAACTTCCACCTTCGTCCTGACGTTTGACACTCGAGTATTGCCCAAGAATATTAAGGCTGGATATCTAAACCTGAATGTCCGTCCGTATGTTCCGGACCCGATGCGCTGTTTTCAGTGTCAGCGGTTTGGACATACGGCGGCGTCTTGTAAGGGCAGCCCCACCTGTGGAAATTGCAGCAAGGGGGCACATGAGCCGGGTGTCAGTTGTATGCTACCACAGGTGTGCGTCAACTGCTCCGGATCGCACCCGACCTGGAGTAGAGAGTGTCAAGTGTATCTTGAAGAGCGCAAGATACAGGAGCTGAAGACCAAAGAGCGGATTCCCTATGGGGAAGCTAAAAAGGTGGCCAAGTCGCTCGCCGCTCCAATTTTTGGAACTAGTTTTGCTAAGATGGCTTCAGCTCCCGTCAGGAAGCAGTCTGTTGCTACCCAGACGTCCGTTGCAGACATGGGCACAAGCACTACGTGCTCATGTCAGTGCAGATGCGGTGCCAAACCCGCAAAGGTCGTTACGCCTAAGACCGTGGACGTCGGTAGCAGTACGTCTGCCACCTCGACCACACCAGCAACAGCAACAGTTAAAGCCACTCCACCTCCAATTCCTCCACGTGCATTGCTCAGAAACGCAACATCTGCTTCCAATGCAAATGGAGTTGATCAAAAGATTCGGGGCCCGAAGTTTCGGCAGACGGACCAGACTCAGTTCGTGAAATACCCCTCTTCATCCCCTCCCAGGTTACCTGGTAGTAGGGAAAACAAGGGAAAGAGGATGAGGAAGAAGAAAGCCATAGAGGTGTTTGGCGAGTTTGCCGAGTCGGAGATGTGTGTTTCTTCAGAGCCAGAAGAAACTGAAATGCTGGTGGACGAGCCCGGTCTCATTCCTCAGCGGGCAGAGACCAAAGACCCACCCGAACCAGGGCGGGTGAAACTAAACCGGTAGGATGATGGATGGGTGGCCTCTTTACAGCCACCCATCCATATGCATTGATTTTATTTTTTACATTGTTACCACTCATGTCTCGCTTGCCACTATACAGCCTGTGAGACATGTAGCTTCTTTTTAATAATCTTTTGAACCTGTCTGGCCTCTTTAGAGCCATCCAGCTGTTGTACCGTTAAGTCCTGGTGGCTCCTTTAAGCCACGTCAGATTTTATGATTTGTTTTATTTGCTGTCTGTATGGCCGACCTCTTTACAGTTGACCATGCAGATGGTATTTTAGTTCGTTCTTAAGCCACGATAAAAGCTGGTAATTTTTAGGGCGCTATTGACCCCACTGTGGGTTATCCTAAAGCAACAACTACAACGTTTTTAAACTTAAGGGCAGGCGTCGGCCTGGCCAATGATCTGTCTCTTATTTTTAACGAGATCAACAGTGTGGCGAGCGTTTTAATATTTTGTGTATTGGCCGGTCTAGTGCCTAAAACTTTTAGGCAGATCGGCCTAGTTTTAAGATGTATGGGTGGCCTCTTTACAGCCACACATCCATTTGCATTGGTTTTTATTTTTTATATCTTTATAATTCCTGTCTCGCTGGCCACTATATAGCCAGCGAGACATGTAGTGTTTTTAATTATCTTGTGAACTTGTTCGGCCCCTTTACAGCCATCCAGGTGTTTTTTGGTCTTAGTTCCTGGTGGCCCTTTTAAAGCCATGTATTATTTTTGTGATCTATTTTATTTACTGTCTGTATGGCCGACCCTTTTACAGTCGACCATGCAGATGGTATTTTAGTATTCTTTTTAGCTAAAGTGTTAGCTGGTCATTGTTAGGGTGCTAATGACCTCGCTGTCGACGCGCCCTAAAGCCACAAAAACAACAACATATTTTCCGTTTGTATGGCCGACCCTCATACAGACGGTAATACTGTAAATTTTAAACCACATTGATTAGCCGGATATTGTTTGGGCGCTAATGACCCCATCGTCGACGCGCCCTTAAGCTCCAACAACAACAACAACGTTAATAGATATCGAGACAAGCGGCTGTTAGGTACTCGCTATTTAAATATCATTTTGAATATAAAGCTTAGCAGCAATAATCCAGATAGCTTAGATTCATTTATAGAGAAATATTCCGCTGCTGTTGCAGCTTTGAAACAATTAGGCATCAATGATATAACAGATTTCATTTTATTTCAGTGTGCACTGCGTAAGATAGATGCTCAAATTGTGCAAGCCTTTGAAATGTCAGTTCATGGTAAGGAAATGCCAACTTACAACGAATTGACTTTATTCGTGAAAGATCAGGTTAAAATTTCTAAATGTTCAAGCAATATGAACAGTGCAGGTTCGGGATTATATTCTAGCGCTTCAGATAACATAAACAAGCGACTGACTGAAAATGTGACGCGTGGGCGTACGTCCAAAGCGTTTGTTTCTAAAGAAGATAACGCAATAGTCGGAGACAATATGGCAACTAAACTTATCTCTGGATCATGTGCTTATTGCAAGCAAACGGATCATACATTACTCTATAATTGCTCCCACTTCAAATCTTTGGGTTCGCCACTTGTAAAATCAAAAAGATGCTGTGTGAACTGCCTGGGAATTTCTCTCAGTTTCCAATTGCAAATCGTCGTCTGTTTGTAAGTTATGCAGGAAACGAAACCACACTCTCTTACATTTTGATAGAAAAAATACACAGACTCATTCCACTCGTTTGAATATGAGTGAGAATTGCACGTTGCAAGGCAGTTCTGACAACAGTGCGAAAACTGACCGCGGCAAAGCTTGCTTGCCTTGATGTCGACACCAACTGTTCTGGTCCAGTGGTCGCATCATTGTGTCATACAAATAAGGCTTCACATAATGAATCTCCGCTTTCCTTGAGCGTTAGTGTGAAGACTAATTTTAATATATTACTTTCCACAGCTCAAGAGTATGCCAAGCCCATTGATAATAAATATGAAATAATTAGGTGTCTAATCGACACGCAAGCTAATGTCAACCAAAATAATAGGAAACCCCTTTTTATTCAGGCTGCAAATGAAGTAGTAATATTAAAAATTATTAGCAAGTTAAAACCTTAATTATCATCTGGAACTGATGTCCCAGGCTTTCTGTTAAAAAAAAAAGTGCTAAATTAAAAGCTTATCCTTTCTCTTAAATATGCAGTAGCCTTGCATAGCCTTAGACAGCCTACTAAACCCATCATGATTTTCTTGTAATGCTAGTTACAACGTAGGGAACTCGGCAGAGTAGTTGAATTTCCACTCTCGAATCCATGTCTCTGTATTTCCAATTTATGCTTTCCTGCATCATTAATCGATGTAAAATATTTCTTTCGACTATGTAAAGGATACTTTTATGTTTCGGGCGTTGCCCATTGTATCGACCATAGCACACTAAGTTTGTAACTAGAATACGGTGATAAAAGTTTCACCAGCTAGCTAGAATTTGTCGAACTATTAGATGAAAAAAAGCACGCGTCTTGTATCATTAATTTGCTAAACGTGTACAGGAAAGTGTATTTTTTGGAACCTGAACTCTTGTGAGTTATATTTTTGTTTTTGAGAATAGCTGCAGCTTTCCGGCACTCTGAAAGTGCAATATGAATCAGTTTACAATTTACTGGGAAATATTTTGAACATGAGGTTAGAGTTAAAGTGAAGAAGAATCTAGGTGCACCCAGACCCGATCTTAACATCAGTCAAGAACAAAAACGTTGCAAACCCAGGCAATGGTATGTCGCAATTTCAGCAGAGCCATGTATAATGCAGCTGAGTGGTTGTGTGGTCATGAAGTGAAAAATGCATTTTTCTGTTTCTCATGTCTTGTTAAGAATTTTAATGACAGTGCTTGGACAGAGAATGGTATTACAGACTTCAAGAATTTTCACACAAAGGTGAAAAAACATAATACCAGTTAAAAACATTTGAATGGATTCATTGAATTTTCTTTGTTGGGAAAAGTGGACATTTTTTGCCAGTTAGATTGTGCTTACCGCCTTAGTATAAAGACATACAATGAAAATGTTTGAAAGAATCGATACATACTGAGTAAACTAATTGATTGCATAAAATTTTGTGGCAAATGTGAGCTTGCTTTAAGGGGCAATGACGAAGCAGATAATTCCAAGAATCCAGGAATTTTTCGAGGATTAGTTTATCTAATGTCAGAACCTGACAGCGCCTTGAAGCAGCACATTGAGAAATCAGAAAATTGTGTTTTCATTGGTGTCTAAAACAATTCAAAATGAATTGCTGGAATCTGTTTGAGGTATGCCTCAATGTTATCAGGAATGAACTGTCAAAGACTAATTACCTCGAAATCGAAGTTGATGAAACCACTTATTGTTCAAATTTGTCACAATTGGTTCTGATAATTTGATGTGAGCTACTGGGTAAAATATATGAGAGATTTATTTCCTTTATACAACCGAACTAGAGAAAATTAAAGTAAATGAGACACCTGAGAAATTTACAGCCCAGTGTTGTGACAGTGCTCCTGTCATGGGCGACAACAAGAGTGGGGTTCAAATTAAAATTAAAAAGTGGTGTATGAGAATGCTCACTTTATTCACTGCAATGCACATCAGTTAAATTTACTTGTGGAACATTGTGTAACGGGCAATAAGCAAGTGCGGATCTTTGTTATTAACTTGGAAGGAATTTCTTCCTGTTTTTCTCAGTCTCCTAACCGCATAGTGTTTCTTGAAGAGATAATGAAGGAACGTATTCCTACCTGACCTCAGTCCATCTGATGGAATTTCAAACTCATGGTGTGTAACCACTGTATATAAATACAGAAATGAAATTGTTGAGTACATGGAAAAAAATATTGACAAAGATAGTAATGATTACAAGACAGTAAACAGAGCTTTGGGACTGAAGGGTTTCCTTCAAAACGATGGCTTCCTCTTTTGGTCACAGTTTTTTTAACAAAGTCATACCTCACTGTGATATTCTATTCAATGAACTTCAGCAAAAGAATATTGATGCAGACTATGGAATATGTGTCTCACTTTGTAGCAGCTGTTCAACGTGTTAGGGCCTCACTTGAACTTGACCATCACTGGGACGCAGGAAGAACTAGCTGCAAAACGTGGACGTTTCACGGAATCACGGAAGATGTGTGCACGAGATTGTAAGGGAGAAAACTGATACTGTGGTTAGGATATTAGTCTTAACTAAACTAAAATCCATCCTTCACTTGCACTTTGTCTGATAAAGAAAATTAAAATGTTCAAACTATTGACCATCGAAATTCTGAGTAGTGGATGTAACAACGGGTAGTAATGCAAAAATATTATTTTCTTATTTGCAGTTTATTTCAAAAGAGTGCTGGTTTCAGAGTTATTCCCCAATTTTATTATTCATTTTAAAAGTGGTTTTGTTTACTTAGGTGGTCTTAGAAGCTCACAATTTACTTTGGAAGTTGGCACATTTTCCTTCACAATGTAATTTTGTTTAAAACTGATTTAGTGTTTATTAAACTGTGTGGAATGTTTTAAAACTTTTATATGTAATCCAGTGTTCCCTATTATTGCATAAAATTTATTTGTTATCCCCGAAAATGACTGAAATCGTGTTATTATGGTGTGTTAACAACCCAAGTGTGTTCAATGAAGTTTTAAAATTGTTTTCTTTATTTATACGGCCTGAAACTATTGGTTTTTAGTGAATTTAACTTTCTTTCGGATTATTATTATTATAAAAATCCTTTACTGCATTGAAAAGTGCTGCAAAATAGTGATATTGTCACTTAACCAAAAATGATTGTTAACAATTTGGATACCTAAGGATTTCGCTGATTTAGGTAAGTTTACAAGCTGTTTACTATTATTAACTGTTCTTAAATGTTTACTTGTGGCTATTATTATGTGTTTGACATTTCTGCCTTTAAAACTCTTTCTGTTCTGAGATGAACTGCAGTAACAGCTTCTATATGAATCACTCCTCCTATATGCTGTAGTTACAATTTCTGGAAGGTTTACTCCCTCCCCTATGCCTTATAGCCAAGAAAGGTAGAATTTGACCAAATTCTAAGGTGCTTACGAGATGTCTGTGATAGTATCATATCTCAGATCAGTGACAGATTCAGAGTTAGCGAACACTTATCAGTTGCACAGTTGTTTGAACCATCATTGTTTTCAAAACATCACAGTTTTTTCCCAGAACAAGAACTAAAAACATCTGTTAATTTGTTTGAATTAAAATCTCCAGACTTCTGTTGTGAATTGATTGTGTTGTACAGCCGAAAGTATTTCATGAAAGCATCAGGTGCTTTGACCTTATTCAACTTTCTTTATGAAAACAACTTGGCAAAAGCTTTCCCTGAGAGCGTGAAACTTCTGCAGATAATAGTGACATTCCCAATGACAACTGGAATGGAAGAACAGTACTTCTCTACACTCAAACAACTGAAAAAAATCGTGCGAAATACCATGAACGAGGACAGACTTTGTACTCTTGCGGTGTGTTCTCTTGAAAAGGAACCTCTGAGTTGTCCAAATTTCAATGAAATGGTCATAGAACATTTTGCAGTGCAGAAGGGTAGATGAGCTGATTTCATTTATAAGTAACCTAATGCAGAAAACTTGAAGGTGCATCACGTGATGTAAACATGTATGCACGTCACGGGGCCATACCATCACACTGGTACTAACTAAATACGCATCATTGGGGTATAGCGAGTACTATGGTATGGCATTCACATTGCAATTTACCAAAAACCGTTCACAACGTTAGTGAAAGTCGTGGACACGTAACTCGTCATAAGCCAGTAACATATTCAGTTAGGAAATCACAATGCAGGCACAACCTCACACCTTGCATAAGCTTTTATAACTCGAAGTGTTGCAGCTAAGAACCTTGTACCTTGTTGGTTACTTGTTGTGACGCCATTACACAACTGTATCTCGTTAGTTCACAATAACATACGCACCAGTTGTCAGAGTTGACAGATTGTTAGATACATTTACGAGGGCAACTAATTAAAACGTATGAATTCTGTGTTACACACGAAAGTTATACTTGATTGCAGCACATGACAATAGCTAGAGGCACTATATAGACGTACTGTTACAGCGCCTAATGACATAATGGTTTAAGATAATTGAGAATGGAATCGCGTTTCCCTAACCATGCTATTTTTAAAATCACATCTGGCAACTGGTGCACATGATATTGATAAACTGCATGACGTTGTAGCTTCGTAATTTCTACACTAGGGAGTACTACTCTCGTGCCACGACCTAGATCCAAAATATTGCATACATATTGATTATTGTCACGAGAAGAAGCGACTGACACTTTGCACTTAGTTGAAATGCCCAGATTTGATACAGTTTTTACTGTTACTACTTTAGGTTCATTTTGACAGATTTCACAACATGAATATTAGATTGAACTGCAAAAAATATATATTTTGAGACAGAATTGTAAGGGGGGGGGGGGGAATCGGCAGGACTCTCGCCATCGAGACTTTGGCCGCTGGGGTAAAAGATTCGCAACCTTTCCCTGTATAAAAACAATGAGTCACCACTGGCATAATTTATAATATTTTCACACTTAAGAGATTTACAGTAGAAAGAAAGCTGGTAAGATTTTGGAAAAGCTGAATGGCATAATAACGTAGTCAGGCTAAGTTAAAGTTTGATAGTTTAATTAACATTGCGAGACCACATGGAGAATTGTAAACTTTGAGTAATTATTACTGAGGAAGCTGTATTTTGGGATCATTGTAATGATGAAAAGGTTTTAAAATAATGTAAAAATTTGAGAGAGATTAAAAGATATTTATATATTGATGAGCATGAAAAAAAATAAAAGTACTTGTGGTCACATCATCAAATTGATTACCAAACAATGCAAAAGTCACACTTAAGGCAAAGGTGTAAACAGGGGCAGCCAATAACTGAACCAAGCTTTCCAATTGCCACATTTACAGATAGTGCCTGCTTCATTGTGTGTGGTGGTGGATTTTTGTGACTGTTGGAAGTGTGTATATTAGTATGGAAAAGTTGAAGAACTTCAAATGTGCCGGATGTAAATTTTTAGACTTGAATAGGAATAGGGATTTTCAGTTGTTAGGGTACAAATGAAGTGAAATTTGTTAAAAATAATTATCAACTTTTGCTAGGGTTGGAGACAGTGCTTATGAACCAAGAAGGATAAATTTTGACTTATGGATTAATGAATGATGGTACATAGTTGTAGCAAAATGACTGAAGAAGAACGTGCAACTAATTGTGATTTACAAAGTTTGATAACGGTCAACATTAGCATCAACATCAGTAATGTGTAAATTGGAAATATTCATTATCAACAATTCAATAAATCCCAGTAAACTTGACTCTTTGACTTCTAGACAACTCCTTTCATAACTTTCGCAAGTAAATCTTGGATGGTGACTGAATGATACCAAAAACTTCATAATCTCTGTGAAACATCTATAAACTTTAAGATTGCTACAACTGGTGTCATTTATGGAAATGAGGAACATCCATAAACTACGTGGCTTGGTCTGGGGGAGGGGGTTGGATAGAAAGCTATGCTGAGCTAGATGGGGGGTGGGGTGGAATCCAAGCCAAGTAGTTTTTATTCATATTATTTGTCCCAGTTAAAATAAGTTACAGAACACACAACAGCATGTGAATATTTCTCTCTGTATGTAATTTACGATTGTCTGACAAGATGAAACCGTATAAAATGTATTCTGGAAAAAAAACCTCCACAAACATACAAAGCACAATATTTTAGATTATGGCCTTACTCATGAAAATATAAATGTCACTGATCTTGTGCAGGCATGTGCAGTCAACAAAGCCAATGTATGTCAGTAAATTGTAGAAATGTTCTCTCTCTAAATGAAATTTATTGTAGCCCTGGTTTATTGTATGTCATTAGTTAACATGTAGTAGACTTTTTATCTAAATTGCTTCCATATTTTTTGATACAGAGACCAAAGTTGTAAATATTTTATTTGTGCACAAAAAAAGGTCGTCCGTGAAATGATAGACCGAATTTCGAATTTAAGCATCCAAAGCCGGTAGCAGCCCCCGATGATGACTGACAGGGGGGGCCCACACCACATGTATAGCCCAGGACAGTGGTTCCCAAATGGTGGTCCGCGGAACTGTGGGGGTCACAGGGGTTCCGTCCGAGAATTAAATTGTTTGCTAAAAAGAGTGATAACTGCACCGTGAGAAGGCTATCATGCTTCTGCTTCCGTTTGTGACGACGTATCGATGTGAGACTGGTTTTTCAGCTTACGCTTATAAAAATGGGGATCTGCCAAAAAATGTATGCAGCGAATTCTTCACGGTAGTCCAGCCGGATAGTGTCATAGAATGATGATGTTTCAACAACCTGCCCAGTTGTCTTCATCAGGTCTATTTTTAGATATTACTTCTTGAAATCACAAAACAGACTGGCTTAGCTGCCAGCAAAAAAATCTAATTCCATGTATCGAAGCTTCCAGGTCTGGTACACTGATTGGGCGTCCTGACAAGCTTCGATACATGGAGTTAGATTTTTTTGCTGGCTGCTAAGCCAGTCTGTTTTGTGATTTCAAGAAGTAATATCTAAAAATAGACCTGATGAAGACAACTGGGCAGGTTGTTGAAACATCATCATTCTATGACACTGTCCGGCTGGACTCCCGTGAAGAATTCACTGCATCAATACGCCGGGAAAGTCTCCATTCACATAAAAAATGTATGATAAATCAGGGTTCTGTGGCCAAAAGGAAATTGGGAACTGCTGGCCTAAGGACCCACAGAGCCTAAATGCAGCCCTGGCACATAGTGATAGCTTATCTCTTCAGTTAACATATTTTGCCCACAAGACAAAGGCCAAAACCATAAATTTTGGAATTTTCGTGTGTGTGTGCGTGCATGGACCAGAAACCGACCATTTCTCAATTAGACGTATATAGTGATAGCTTATATCACATAATTGGTAGCGTACATTAAGTTTCAATATGAGATTGACAAGACTAAAAATAAAAACATGGTTTGCTAATTCAATTGTTGCATAACAGAATCTAACTATTTAATATTGTCTAACACAGGGATGGCCAACCTGTGGCTTGCCGTAGGCCCGTGGAGCTAGATCATTATATATGTCAACTTTAACTTTCAATGCTGATATTAAACAATGCAACACTCTGTTAAGCTGATTCAGTAGGATGAAGAGTATTAAGTCACAACACAGAAATTAATCACTGATGTTCATTTGGAGAACTTTTTGCAAGTAGCGACAACTTCTTTCGACATCAACATTGATGCACCTAGTTCCACCAAAGTCAAAAACAGCCTTAAGATAAATTTTTTTTCTAAGATTTGATTATATATGTATATTTCATTTTAAATATTTTTTTTTCTTCATAAGTATTTTAAGGGATTTTTTTCCAGGAAAGTAGTGCATGCGGCCCATTAGAAAATTCTATTTCTAAAAATGGGCCTGGTGGCTGAAAAAGGTTAACCACCTTTGGTCTGACACAAGCCTTCTTTCAGTTGAAATGTTAGTCACAGATGGCCCTGTGTAAGCAGTTACAATGTGTTTACATCTTACAAATTGTAATATATTGTAGTTGCCATGAACTCGGGACTGTTCTGCATCCAGGTATTAATTGCTGATGTCTCAGCCAAACTTTTTTGCCTTCTTCTTGGGCAAACTGCACTGTATAACTGATAACAACTAACGATCTTCAGAGAATTTAATAGTCCAGCCTGCGATTAGAGTGTAGCTGTCATGTGATTGGATCAATTGGCAGGCAGTGAGGGGGGAGGAGGATGTCTTTGTTTCAGCTGCTCTCTCAGCAGCAAGGCAAGTCATACATCATGTCCATAGCTTAAGACTACTATTTTTTTTTTTTTTTTTTTTTTTCGTTGATGTTACTAGGGTGTTTAGCAATCTCTAGCACCTCTTACATCTGCCTTGGCCATCACTGATGTTCTTTTAAAAGAAATCCATTGTTTTTAAAGTTGATGAATTGACAGGTCATAAACTGCATGCAATGGCTGACGTGTCCAATTTATTTGATTTTTAGTGGCATATACTAGGGGGTATCCAAAAATAACTGGAATAGCACGCCATGGGCAGAGCTTGTGTAGTACACCTTTTTTGCCACTAGACATTTATAGTGCAACTTACTGTTAGTTCAGTGCCACCTGTGTTGTTGAGCTGGCTTGTTCTGTTAATCTGCAGTGATTGTTTTTGCTGGCGCTGTTTTGTTATTGTTTGGTTTTTGATGATGGCAAGTTCGAGTGAACAATGTGCAGCTGTGAAATTATGTTTTTTGCTCAGTAAAAATGTTGCTGAAACTGTTTTAATGTTGAAAACAGCTTACAAAGATGATGCTATGGGAAAAACTCAAGTGTACAAGTGGTTCATTTGGATAAAAAATGGCGACATGTCGATTAATGACAAACTTCGTTCGGGATGTCCATCAACTGCCCGATTCAGCGAAAATGTTTAAAAAAATTCCAGAGCTTGTTCTCTCAGGCCGTCAACAGACAATTGATCAACTGTCAGAGATTAGTTGGTTGCCTTGGAGCTTGGTTCAGCAAATTTTAACTGAAGGTTTGGGAATGAAAAGGGTTGCTGTCAAGTTTGTTTTTCAGGCTCTGACTGAAAATCAAAAAGAACGTCAAGTTGAAACATGTCGTGCTTCGAAACGACAGCTTGAAATTGATCCAGATTTTCTGTTAATTACTGGTGATGAGTTATTGGTGCTATGGTTACGACCCAGAAACAAAGCAACAGTCAAGCCAACAGAAGACATCACTGTCATGCTGTCCAAAAAAATGTCATCAAATCAAATGTTAAAACAGTGCTCATTTTCTTTTTTGATGCCAAGGGTGTCATTTAGAGTTTGTTCCCTCACATCAGACTGTCAATCAAACCTTTTATTTGGAAGTTTTAAGAAGATTATGCAACAGTGTTTGTCAAAAAAGACCCGACTTGTGACAGACAGGAGACAGGAGACTTGTGACAGACAGGAGACTGGTTCTTCCACCACGACAGTGCACCTGCACACACAGCTGTCTGTTAGGCAGTTTTTGGCTAAAAATGGCATGGTTCCACTGCCCCACACACCTTGCTCGCTTTACCTGGCTCCATGCGACTTTTTCTTATTTCCACGCATGAAAAGGGGCTTGAAAGGGCACCGATTTAACAATGTGGAAGAGGGAGGAGCTGTCAGCCATTTCAAAAGATGACTACAGTAATGTTTTGAATGGAGGAAGCACTGGTGTGACAAATGTATTAGTTGTAATGGAGAGTATTTTGAAGGAGATACGGTTGTTTTGTAAAATATTTGAAAATATATAGGTTTAAAAAATAATTCCTGTTTGTTCTTGCAGCCAGTAATTCCAAGATAGACCAATCCACAGCTGCAAGGAATCTCAGAAACTCCCACAGATTTTAGTGAGGGTTGTATGTCTGGGTATCAAATACAGGAGTTGACAGCAATGCAAAGAATAATCAGGTTTTTTTATTTGTTGAAAATTGTGGAATATTCATTGTAACTCGTGTTATGATAGATCTGCCTTGGAAGTCACTAGAAGAGGAGTGTTGGGTAAAGATTTTTGGACAAGTATAAGGCCTAAGTTGGTCATGAGTTCTAATAGATTTTGAACAATTAGGTGTAATATGTGGATGGGAAGCAAGAACCACGATCATAAATTGGCACTTGATTTCAGGCATGAGAGGGTAAAAAACATTTACTTGTATGTAAGGTACTTGGAGACTGAAATAAGTTATCACAGAAATTTATGAATAATTTACCCAAACTAAAAGATTTTAAAGTGCACATATTGCACCAGTTGAATTGTCTTAATCTCTACTGTAGCATTTACATAATAATAATCATCATATAGTAGCAGAGAACTCTCTCCTTGCATAAACCAGTTTGAATTAGGAACCAATTCAGTGAGGTAAATGTGATATTGCGAACTCAAGTTATAACATTGGCGACTTTGTATTCTTACACTATTACTCCTGCAGACTCTCTGCCACTGTGGTACGGCAACTGCTAGTTACCATTACAATTGACTTGAATCCTCCTTGATTCCCTTAATTTACTTTTTCAGTTCTCACCTTCCTTGGTGATGTCCATTTTAACCCTCCAGGTTAATTTTTAACCCTGCAAGCAGCCTCACATTTTTTGGCAAAATGTGTTGCTCAATAATTATTAACTTCATATAATGATAATACATTTGTTGTAGTTCTTAGTTACTGAAGATTCAGATAAAGATCCTTACTCATTAATAGTAATGTATATGTTATTTTCAGTTAAAGTATTAGTAAGCCTTTATTTCTTTATTGATACTAAAATGTTTATTAAAAAAAAAAACTGTAAAATGAATACCAGAATTACTTTTTGTTTTATTTCAGATTTATAGTAATAAATGCAGGCCTTGTGTATATATACTTTTCAAATTTTCAAAACATTGATGAAGAAGAGTATGGTGGTGCTTGGGAGATAACAAAAGAAGGTTTTATGACATCATTTGCTGGGTTTTTGGTAAGTCTTTCCTGTAACAGTCTTGAATGCATTTATGTGTGGGAATTTTTTGCATTTACAAGAGTCAATTGGATATGAATGAGACTCCTTTTTTACAAAAATTGGTAAATAAAGTTAACCTTTCTTTGATAACAGTAAAAATGCAAAATTATTTTTTACATAGCCTGTGGTTAAATCAGCATGTGCTCCTAACCACTATGGCTGGATTGACTGTGTGCATGCATGTGCTTCAACTTCTATATCCATGTATAATGGCAAAGCCCAAAATATTATGTTTTTTGTTTCTGTTGCATTTTTTGTTGCTGCAGCCATCGTTCCTTTAACATTGGTAAGTGGTGGGTTTGCTTTATCTTTCGTTTTCATAAACTGGCAGTATTTTATTTCATTCCTCAAACAAATTTCTCAGACATCGTTGAAAAAAAATTTCACCTCAGTCCTTTTAAAAAGTTTCAAACAAATGGTAATAAATCTGCAATAAATGAAGGAACATCCAAAGATGTCAAGTGTTAATGCTATGACTGTGCATCTTCTGTTGTATACATTTTTTTGTTGTGTAATTATTTTGTTGTAAAATTACTCCTTTTTTTCTCATCTCACAGTCGGTCTCTTATATTGGTATCCATGAAAAATGAACAAAATTTGATTCATTTTTATTCGTGAACCAAATATTCACAAAATTAAGTGTGTATATTGATCATTTTCTCATCTATATAGATCATCAGAGACTATATTGGTTGAGGTGGTAGGTAGGTTGGCAAGCATGTGGGCGCATGGTTACAATTGTCTCAGTCTTGTTTATTACAATAAATACCAAATACAATACAACCTTACACAACAATATCAACAACTCCAAACATAAGATTTCCACACTATATCATGTAATAAGCTTAATTACCCATTGGTTACTTAAAATTCCCCAAGATATACTTATATTAAATAACAACAATACTAGTTGGCCTTAAGGATCCATGATGGCCCCAGAGTCCAAGGATTTACACACTTAAATTTACTTATGTCTAAACAACAGTTTAATAATGGTAGAATATCCATTGCTATAAGTTCCTAAACAGGATTTCCAAAGATCGAGCTTCTCAAGACACTTATATCAGTTGAGCTCAACCAACACTGGTCTGTTTTAATGTTTCAGCACCCCTCAAGGGTACAGACAAACATACATACACTGTTTCCCTCATGTGAAAGAACAGCCATTAGTGACATAGATTGTCCCACGCAAGCACGAACACCAAACAGAAAATCTCTAATTGCACCGAGGAAGCAGAAAATACAGCGAAGTTGAATTGTCTGAATACCACGAACTCTCTAACAGTCTATCCACTCGTGGAACATGAAGGCACAGGTTGCTCCAGAAGGTGCCAAGGCGCACACTTTACGAGGACACCCCACAAACTGCCATATAGTCTGGGCATGTGAGGCGACTACACAGTTTACGGCCACTCCGAACTGCTTGTGAGACCAGGCACCGTCAATAACCCCTCGTCGACGGCCAAGTATCACGTTGCTCCGCCTAACTGCTGCCCGTGAATGGAGCACGTCGCCTTCTTCAACTGCCGCTTCCGACACCGCCACTTCCTCCTCAGACTGTTCACTTCCTAGCCGAGACTCACCGCAGAGACTCTCCGCAGAGACTGACCTCTTTCCCGCGCCCGGCGATGGAGGTCTAACTGTCGGTATTGGTACTGGTACTGCTAACGCTTCACTCTTCTTACTGCCTCTGGTACTGGTACACTGACGGACCGAGCGGCCCCATTAACTGCCTCCCTGGGCGCCCGCTGCCCGTCCGGGCCTTACGCTTCCCGACGAGCCAGGGAGGTACGCCGCCTCCGACAGTCAACGGAGCTCCGACACTCTCTGCAGCACTGACGTTAGTCCTTCCTCAGTGGATATCCAACTGGCCTGGTACTGGTACACTGACGGACGGAGCGGCCCCATTAACGGCCTCCCTGGGCGCCCGCTGCCCGTCCGGGCCTTACGCTTCCCGACTACCCAGGGAGCTACGCCGCCTCCGACAGCCAACGCAGCTCCGCCACTCTCTGCAGCACTGACGTTACTTGACTGCTTATCCGACTGGGTATCCAACTGGCCCTGGCCGCGCCAGGTCACTGCTTATATACCCCACGCTATCCGGCAGAGGGCACTACTCCACCGCGGCGCTGCCTAGCGGAGCAGCAGGCGTGCGACAGAAGACAATCGCTCGCCAGATGGCAGAATTTCCGCCACAGCGCGCGCTAGCGAAGCGGTGGGCTGACGGCAGATGATAGCCGCAGCGTGAAGATGAGCCGCGCACGGCTCATTGGTTTTAATCCACTTTGTACAGGTTGTAAAATAGTTTTTATCAGTTTCATAAATATTGAGGTAATTTCCTGTTTGCAATGAACAATTATTTACGATGGAATAATCATATGACTTTCTTCATATCATTGCACCCTACATAGTTCTGTTCCAAACCAAATGTGAATACTTCCAAAAAATTCTTTTTGAGCGCTATATTTGTGCTGTATCTGTTTACTCTGCACTTCCAGAATGATATTCTGTCAAATTGTTAGGGCCATTTGGAAAGAGATAACATTACAAAAATTACTTTTAACATTACCGAAATAAGAAAAATTTCTTGCTTTGTTTGACGTGCTTCTTTGAATACTGAGGTACTTCAAGTATTTCATTTCTGTACTATGTGGGCTCTTTACACTTAAACCAGTTGATAAAAATTCTTCACGGGTGTTCTGCCATACATGACATACCACTGCTGTCTTCTTTAGGGGAAATGGCAGGTGAAAGTTGCTACTGCTACAACACTTCACCGATTGTCAATGCCTTGCAGTTCTGGTTCATATAAATACCCAGCAGTCACATATGAGTCCCACTGTGGAAGCTGCTCTCCTGGCCTGCAGCAGTCAATAGTGCCTCAACTTTTTACAGCGTGCATGTCTATCGCGCTGTTGTTGTAGATCTTGGATAATGAATTTTGAAACGCGCTTCGCTGTTAACTTCTTCTTTAATAGTTCCTTTTAGTACCAGAAATAATTCATATATATATATTTTTCAACGAAAGAAGGCTCAGTTTTTTCATAAATTCATTTTAATAAGAACGATAACTATTCTAAACCAACATCCCGTCATACAGTCTACATGAGCCCTAGCTTAAACTTCATTTCCAAAAATTGCAGGTTAGTGAATTAGTAATCTCATTTTCCGAAGCGACGTTTTCTTTTAGAAGGTTCGAGTTCATCTGTCTGTCCGTTGATAATAACCAAGGAGTTGTAACCGAAAATCCAAAGCACATATACATTTAATGTTATACATGGAACTTTAATCTTTCAATTAATTTTCTTAAATAATAATTAATTTTATAAAGTTATTGCATTTTAGTATTTATCAGCCCCGTTACATCCCCCCGCTAATTTCTATGAAATCGAAAAGAATTCAAATAGGAATTAATTTATCACAGGTCCCTCAGGTGTTGGTTTTACAATGTGAGTTTTACATCAATACAAATAATAATAATGATAATAATAATAAAATATTGAAAGTTGAAATTTGTTTTCTCTGGCTGCTCTGCTGGTTTTCCACCTGTAGCAAGCATAAATGTCCACTGTGTCTTACAGGGTACTAACTCTGTTGCCATCAAGTTTATTTTTTTTTTCTTCTTCTTCGTCTTTTCTGCACGGTACTCCTGGAACAAGATACATAGTCTGCCAGCATTTAATCTTGTAGAAGAACAAAAATATAAACCTTTTTTTTCATTTTCAAAACATCAAACATATAGCAGTAACAACAAATCAGTTTCTGATTAAGGTATTTGTCCATATGAAATGAGTACCTGGACCAGAAAATTATAAATCAAAACCAATTGACACGGGTCATTTTCTTGTTGTAACAGGAGTCTTTCAACAATAAAAATAAAAATAAAAATATTCTACACCATGTTTGCAAAGATTTGACTAACTTTAATATTTCTTTTCCTCTCAATATTAGTATTATGTGGTACTATAACGTACTGACTTTGTATGGTTTGAGGTCTTGTACGCTGAATGGTCCTTCCTGTCTGTGGCACTTAAAACAATAAAGGCGGTAGCTACTACCTCCCAAAACCTCAATAATCTTGCAAGGTCCATCAAATAGAGGTTCAAATTTTTTTGATCCTACCTTTTAATTTGGATGACTTGTGGTGTGTCTTAGCCAACACCAAATCACCAAGTTTATATACTGTAAAATTTCCATCTTTCTTTTGTATTTGTTTTCTTTTTTCAGCATTTCTTCGTAAACTTGTCTAAAGCAACTTGTAACTTAGACTCGTAACTTATTTCTTGCTCAGGAAATTCAATAAAATCTGTAGCAATTCGCTGTGGTTGTTTAGAAAACATCAACTCATGGGGTGTAAACGAAGTGGAGTCATGATGTATAGAGTTAATAACCTCTTCGATACGGTCAAGTTCATACGCCCACCTCTTGTGGTTGTCTCCACAGTAAGTCCGAAACCATCGTCCCAGTTCTCGCATTACGCGCTCAACGACATTACTTTGTGGATGATACAAGGATGTTCTTTTCACTTCAATCCCTATCCTTGACAATTGTTCGGTCCACAATTTTCCTGAAAACTGAGACGCATTATCAGTAAGAACTTGTTCCGGTTTTCCCACATTTGGTATAAATTCATCAATAATTTTGGAACATAAGACTTTAGCCGTTGCCTTCTTGATAGGATATAATTTAATATACTTTGAGAAAACATCCAACACTACACAGATTTGAGTTACCCCTCCTCTTGATGTTGGTAAAGGGCCAAAAACATCTACTGAAATAAGTTGTAAGGGTTTTTCAGGGATTATACTTTGCATTTCTGCTGAACGCCTACATTGTCTGCCTTTACTCTCTGGCATAAATCACAAGACGACACTAAATTCTTAACTCTTCGATACATATTGAAGAAATAGAAATGTTCCTTTAGGATCTTATAGCATTTGTTGACACCATAGTGACCGTAGCTAAAATGGTGATGTAAAATGAATTTATCCACATGTACATCAGGAACCCATACTTTCCAGCTATCACTCTTTTCGTAGTCTCTCTTAAAAAGTATTCCATGAAAAATAGAATAATATTTCTTCAACTTTAAATCACCATCTGGAGTCTTAAGTCTCTCTATAACTTCTTTTATGACTCTATCTTTGTTTTGTTCTGCCTCCATATATTTTAGACATTGTCTAACCTCTGTCTCAAAAGGTACACCTTTCAGGTAAAAAATATGGAGTTCTTCATCTAAAGGACTAGATGGTTGATCTTCCAATCCCACAGGTAGTCTTGATAAGGCATCTGGAATCTGGTTTTCATCTTTGCTTCGGTATCGTATTTCAAAGTCGAATTCTTGTAAGAAAAGAGCCCATCTTGTAAGCCTCCTATGGACCAACTTGCATTGCATAAGGAAAGATAGTGCTTTATGATCAGTGTAGATAACTACTCTTCTACCGAGTAGAAGGTATCTGAACCTCTGAAAGGCCCAAACAATAGATAGTGCTTCCCGTTCTGTAATTCCATAATTTTTTTCAGAGGAGGATAATAACCTACTAGCAAAAGCTATTGGTCTATGATCATGTGCTCTCCTTCAACTACTTCCTGAAACACTTCTACACCAATCCCATATCCAGAACTGTCTGTAGCCACACAAAAATCAAGGTTCCAATCTGGATGACATAACATGGAGTTCCTTGTTAGATCAGCTTTAATTAAAAGAAAATCTTTCTCGCACTCTTCTGTCCACTTCCATCTAGCATCCTTTTTCCTTAGAGTCTCCAGATGGGGGCTATTTAGAACCTGACCCTTGACAAATTTTCTATAGTAGTTACATAATCCAAGGAAACTATTCAACTGTTTTTTATCTTGGGGCCTTGGAAAATTTTCAATGGCTTTTAACTTGCCTTCATTAGGGAAAATACCCTCTGGAGTAATTATGTGCCCCAAAAACTCTAGTTTGCTTTTAAGGAAAATACATTTTTTTAATCTTAGGGTCATTCCGCCTTTACGGAGTGCATTAAATACCTCCCGCAGTGTAGTAACGTGCTCTTCAATGGTTTCGCTGGCAATTAAAATATCATCCACGTAGACTTTTACTTTCTCAAGCAGTGTTTTTCCTAAAACCTTGTCTAAAGCTCTTATAAAGTTAGCTACCGCATTATTTAGCCCAAATGGTAAAACCTTGAAATGGAAACTTCGCCCATTATACAAGAATGCAGTAAATTTTCTTGATTCCTTAGCAATAGGAACTTGCCAGTATGAAGCTGTAAGGTCAAGGGATGTGAGGAACTTCTTTCCCTGAAATTCCTGAAGTATTCCATCGATAGGAGGTGGGTGATCTCTCTCTGTTACCAGCACTTTGTTCAACATACGGGCATCTAGTACCAACCTGACTGATTGGTCAACTTTAGTAACTACTACAAGAGGGTTGTTGTAAGGGCTTGTAGATCTTTCAATAATTCCCCATTCCAACATCCGATTGATTTCTTCTTCTACCTGCTGTCTTTTTGCAACTGGGATTGGATAAGGTTTTACAAAAAATGGAGTTTCACAGGTGACTGTGAAATGGCACTCATAACCTTTCACTAGTCCAGGTCTATCAGAGAACACATCATCAAATTCTTTAAAAATTTCTGAAAGTATACCTTGGTGCTCTGCTTCTACAGTCTGGATTCCCTTCTGCGGGATAATATCCTGAGGACTTGCTTGAATGGCACTGGCACAATACTTCACTGCTTCTATCAGAAAACATGATGACTGTCCTAGACCTATCTGGTCTCCCCACGATTTGACCTTTACAAAGTCCACAGCTGTTCTACTCTTCATACGAGAACCATTTATGGAAAATTCTAAAAATCCTTCTTCGTAGTTTAATATGGCCTTAACCTTTAGCATCCAGTCAACTCCAAAAATACAATCAATATTGAGCCCTGGCACAACAAATACAGGTATCTCCATGAGTAGTTTTACAATTTCTGCTTCTAAAAGAACTTGCTCCTTAACAAGTTTGCTCCTGCCCCCAGTAGCTGTGATAACCGTCATTCCATTTACAGGGTACTCAGGCAAAAGCTTCACACTGATTAAGTCCTTATGAATACCTCCGAAATACAGGAAATCTCATATCCCGAATCAAATTAATGCTTTGCTAATCAAACCATTAGCCCTAAGCGTTAGAAACGGGGCTCTAGTAAAATTCTCTTCCTCATCACGTTCTTCTTCAAGGAGGTCTTCTCGAGGGTCATTATGGAAAAGTCCTAACATCGAATATAGGAGATGGTCCAATTTCCTGTTTGGCCTCCACTTGGACCACAGTTTCAGCCATGTCTAGTTTTCCGACTGATTATTAAAGCCTCAATCTGGTTGTATCGCTTGTACAGTTTCATTGCCTCTTTGCTCACTTTCAGTTTTATAGAAACCATTATTTCTCCCTCTGAAATGCCCATTTCTCGCACGTTTAAAATACCTTACATTCTTCTGGTTATGATAAGTCATCTCATTTCTATTGGGTGCAGTTGAAAAATTGGGATTCCTCGGTTCTCTGCGCTGATCAACATCACTACTAGTGGGATTGCTGAATAGGTTCGGATCTCCTCCACGACCGAAATTACCTCTTTCCCTGTTTCTCTGTTATCAAAATCTTGGGCCCAACTCAGGAGGTCATCTATTGTGTTGATTGTATGAGGATTATAAAAAGTTTCTTGTAACCAGTAAGGAAGTCTGTTAATAATGCCTTTAACCACAGTTGTTTCCTCAATGGTTTGGTCCAGGTGCTTTATTCCAAGCCAACACTGATGGACAAAATCATGTAGTTTCTCCCTATTTTGATTGTATCGCCTACCATTAAAAAAATCTAATACATTTGTTTGTCGAGCACTAGACCAGAAATAATTTTGAAACTTGGTTTTAAAATCTTCATATGAGCGGCAAGTAGGTACTTGTCGATCTCCCCACATTTTCGCAGTACCTTTTAGATGTTTATATACTATGTTAATTTTTCTTTCATCAGTAAAAGAAGCAAAGGTTTCAAAGGCTTCAAAACTTTTTATGAAATCTATTGGGTGGATACCATTCTGATCTGAAAAACATTCAACTTCAATTTTCTCAGGGAAAATTACTGTAATGGGATGAGACCCCATGGATTCTCGTTGATTATTACCATTAGATCCCTCAAACCCATCAATTCTCTCATTCAGAAGCTGCACATCATTAATAATTTTGAATGTAGTGTTCTCTTGTCGAGTTTGGACACACTCTAAATGTTCAACGCGTTTTTCCATTTTACTACTTTGTTCATGTAACAAACCTATATCTGTTTGTGACTTGTTGGAGGTATCATGTAGTAATTCTATGCACTCTTTAACCTTAAGCTGTTCTAGTTCTACTTTGTTGACTCTGTTTCCTTGCTGAATAATTCATTCTTAAAGGTATCCCCAAGTGATTTATATCATAACTAATAGTCTGAATCTTATGTTCAACATCATCTCGGCTTTCATGGTATTCAGTAATATGTTTTTCCAAGGCTGTTTCAACTGTAGTGACACGTTCACTAAAATGTGTGTAATAATTTCCTATCTTGTCATGGATTTCCCCTATTTTTGAATCAATTTGTCGTGAAAGGTCCATAAAATCCCTTCTAAGGTCATTTTGGTTTCACTGAACTGAATATCTAATTGAGATTGCATTGATAAAATTAGTTCAGTAAGTGTTTGTACGGAACTGGTATGTTCTGGCTGGGTAAATTGAGAAGGAGTTGATGGAGTTTGTTCTGGTTCCTGATGGGTACCTACAGCAGGAGAATAATCATCCTCAAATTATGAATGGACCCTATTTTCATCCTCTGGTTGAGATACAGGTGTTGTGTCTAGAATTACAGATGGATGAGAGTCAAGTATGGTATATACAGACGGTGGGGCCATATCCGGTAAATTAGAATTTTCTGCAACATCATGTTGACAGATTACATGAAAAGTATTTTCACTGTCTTTATCCATGGTAAGTTCAATTTAAATATTTTTTTTTAACCAGCACAAAATCAAACTTCGTAGCTCCAACACAGTTAATTGAAGTCGATAAAATGCACAATAGGCAAAGAACGGAAATTATTTCAATCCGTGAAAATTTAACTATCGAAATGAAAATCCTTCACTGTTTTTTATACAAATAAAAAGAATTTAAAATGTACTTCCCTTTTGAACAGCAAAGCAAAACAGGACTTTGCCGACCACCAATGTTGTTTAACCAAAACAGCTGTCCAGTTGATATGCACTCGAAGTCTGTTGCGATGCGTATCGATATACAAGTCGACTGTCGACTGTAAATCGTCGTGTGTTGCGTTTTATTTATCTTGCTTTTTCGAAGTTCGTAATAGTTAACAAAATTACCAATTCATGTGTCAAGGTCGCCATGAAACGCGCTTCGCTGTTAACTTCTTCTTTAATAGTTCCTTTTAGTACCAGAAATAATTCATATATATATATTTTTCAACGAAAGAAGGCTCAGTTTTTCATAAATTCATTTTAATAAGAACGATAACTATTCTAAACCAACATCCCGTCATACAGTCTACATGAGCCCTAGCTTAAACTTCATTTCCAAAAATTGCAGGTTAGTGAATTAGTAATCTCATTTTCCGAAGCGACGTTTTCTTTTAAGAAGGTTAGAGTTCATCTGTCTGTCCGTTGATAATAACCAAGGAGTTGTAACCGAAAATCCAAAGCACATATACATTTAATGTTATACATGGAACTTTAATCTTTCAATTAATTTTCTTAAATAATAATTAATTTTATAAAGTTATTGCATTTTAGTATTTATCAGCCCCGTTACAATTTCCATACTTTACTCAAAAAGACATAACCATCTCTTGGTGTTTTTTGGTACTCGGTGTTATCTCCAAAAATTCTCTACTCATACACTCTCATAAATACGAAGTCCAAACCATTACTCAAGTCTTGTTAAGTTTATTCTGTGGACTTCTCTAGCTGTAACTACAGCTAGAGAAGTCCACATTAGCTATTTACATTTAGGTTTCCTTAAATCAATCCAGGCTAATGCTGGCATGCTTCCTTCAAAACTGCTATGGCCAAATACCTTGCCCGCACTTCTTCCCACCTCTATTGATCTCAATTTCAATGAGGCATGAATTCGTTAGAGAAAATGTCGTTCCTAAGGTTGGGAAAATACTGGTATTGCAAAGTAGCATTGATACTTGTTAGGTACTCTGTCACCTTCAGCATTAGCTATTTTAAAATAATGTTCTGTTTGTCATCCAGGCTAGTTCGTTCTTCCCCCTCCCTCCCCAAAATCTAATTGTGGAATAACCATAAGATTTTGCTAAAGGTTGCTTTATGAGTCTACTCGTGTACTGGTCAGACTAACAGTGTGTAAATGCCTGATGCAATTCAAATTTAAATACAAGTTTTGAAGGAAAATCATGCAAGAGTTGAGGCCATAAGTTCCACTTTGTCCTTGGAGGTATAAACAAGTCCATTGGGCCTCTAAACAGTAGGCATATGATGTGCTTCAGAAGTCAAGTGTTAAGGTAGAGACTCTCACAGAGTGGTTAGAGGGGGTCAGGAGCAGAGACCCACTTTACTAATTTTTGTACTCTTCAATTTTTGAGTTCTCTTTCTAAATGGGACCTCTAGTACATTGCCAGTAGTATCACCTTAACCTGTTCTTAGGCACCGTAGATTTCTGATGTGGAGTTGATTCAGTGACACTGTGCCATAGCATCTTTTGTAGCAGTGGTTGATCTTGTGTTTCTTGAGACTGCGACGTCTAGCGTCTCCTTAAACAGTCCAGTCAGCACATCCATAGTTTAGCATGCTTAATTTTTCCCTGTTTTTGGAGCTAGATTTTGTCCTCGATTGTATGGGAGAAATTTCATTGTAATCTAGACCTAGTATAAGGTGATTAGTGTTACTATGAATGTTTTCAAAGTTTTTTGCCATTGCAGTTTGGGTCTTGCAAATTCCAGCCACGATTTTCCGTGTTATGATATTCAGTGACTATTACTATGTGAGATGTTTAATAGCCTGCTGCTATCACATATGTTATTATTTAATGAAGGAAAGGGAAATTAGCCCACCACATTCAAAGTTGACGGCTGCGATAAGAGGAAACCTTTAGGCGGACAAACAGTACACAATATTTTGGCAACTGCCTTCTTCAATAGTAGATAAACAGGCCATTAGGCTCCGTTCGTGTGCACGCAGAATTTCACCCAATTTACTACTATATTATTATTTGTGATCCTACTGTTCATTAGTATAAGCACTATTAAACTGGACTTCAGAAGCTTTGGCCATCATCTTCTTTAGCTAATGTTTGTTTGTGGTAAATTCATGAGTATGCCTGGATCTAGATGCATTTTATGTATGTGAGAGCAATTTAGAGATTGTATTTCTTCATAAACACAGCCAACTCTGCCTTTTTGTTCTTCATTTCTCAGAAATTCTAGAAAATAATACACATGGATAGGAGAACAGAAGTGCTACAACTGTGAATTGTACTTAATTTACTAGGAGCTTTGGCAACAGAGTTACCAGGGTGAGCTTTACATAAGAGTATGTCACAAAGGTCATCCTCTGTTTCAAAGTGTTGTGAAAAAACTGTGTCCAGATTGATCAGATGGTGGGTCAGCTCTAAAACGGGCAGCTGGCATCAGGGTGTTTTTTTCCATCATCACTTGTAGCAGTTGGAGTGATTTTGATGAATCTTGGTATAAATTTCTCAAGGGCAGACTGAAAATAATGTATGGGTAAATCACTCCTAATCCAACCTCCCTCCTCACCTTTCTGAGTAGGAAGGGGATGAATTATTGAACTAAATATGGATTATGCAAATTATATGAAATTTTATTTACCTGTTTCAATCTGTCAAACCAAAAATATGGTGGGCTTATATCTTATCTAAACAACCTTTCAGGATGAATACACAATGTTATTCCTAATCTTTCTTTTTACCACTAGGTTTTAATAAAAAGACTGGATAACACTAAGTACTCTGTTAAAATAGAATAATGCTTCATGAAGTTTGTTACATTGACGGGAATGCTCCTAATCCTAATTTTAAATGACAATATTTTATGTTTATTTAAGTACTAATATTTTGATCAACCAATTTATTTGGCAATGATTGTTTCCTCTTCCATCCAGTTATATATATTTATAGAAGTCTTTTAGGTATCTGTAAATATTAGCTCTGAGTTACACATGTACTCATTTCATTTGATGTTTGGTATAAACCTTTAAATTGTTGCAAACTGGGACTTAGAATTGTATTATAAATAATGTTAAATTGTGAGCTTGGCACAACACACAAGCAGGCCAAATATCTCATAGTGCAAATGGTAGATAACTAATCAGCAAAATTGGGGAAGCCTTAGAAATAAAATTGTGTGTACTTGATGAGGCATGGAAAGATATTGGTGTAGGTATGAAAGGTACTGCATGGAAGGGAAAAGATGACCATGACCACAAGCTTGAACTTGATTTCAGGCACAAGGGTGTGGGAGGATTCGTTTTTAGGTTAGGGTGTCAGGGATTGGAATAAGTTACCAAGGGAAATGATGAATAGTTTACCAAGGACGTTGAAAGAATTTAAAGTTAAAATTTGTAGAGGGTAAATGTAGGTGGGTGCAGGAAAGGGGAAAGATGGGTGTGTAGGGAAATTGCCACTGGAGTGTGTGCTCCATTGCAATTAAATTAAATCATAAATAGTAAATTCAGCTGAGTATCTTAATAATTAACATGTAGATTTACACAAAATTCATACCTTTGTGGATAGTTGATTTGCATTTCAATTTAATGTTAAACATTACACAAACATAAGTAGGTGATCTTCCTATTACCTAGCTGTAACAGTGGCATCTATGGACAGAAAGTGAAAAAAATCTCCTTTCATCATTGGCCCACTGAAGAAGGCCAGACAGAGTAACATGTGACATACATCATGACTAAACTGGCTTTTTATCAATAACTATATTAGTTAGAATCAGCATTTTGTATCTTTTACTTCATCTCCTATTTACATGTAATCATATTTTAATGCCTTTTTTTTCAGGTGACTTGGATTATAATTTATTCAGGATTAAATTTTGAATGACTATTGCATTCGTGGAACAAGGAAAATTTTGGGTTCTCATCAATTAATGTTTTTAACAAATACCTGTGGTGTGTATATCAACATAGTGATTATTGTTGTTAATGGTATGTGAGTTACAGTGACATATTATCTTCATTATTTGATTTCTTTTATAATTCCTCAGGGATTTTTTTCATTTGTTTTAAATATTTCAACATCTCATATGCTTGTTATCATCTAGTCATAAAGGAGTTACAGTGTAAAAAACTGGGACCAAAATGTTTTGTGCATGTTGTGAAATTTTATTTTTTATATTTTGGTTTGTATATCACATTTTTTATACTTTGGACTACTGTAACTCATAATGACCATACATTTCAAAAGTGGTTGGGTCCTGTATATACCTGATCCCTTCCTAATTGTGAAGTAAACTAAATATTTTTTGGAGCTATAAATTTCAAAACAGTGTGACATAGAATTTATGACATCTGAAATAACATGTCTGTCAGATCTACTGAAGCAGTAGTGACAGTACGATCTTTGCTTTTGTACTGTCATTCACGATGGCAAAGAAATACTTGTATAGTTTGTATTCATGAATTTTTATTGATTGATGTTCTCCCCTATTAAAATTGTATTGTTTCGCTTCTTATTCTCTTACTTAGCTTCAGTGAAAGTTACAATGTACATTAAAACGATTCTATCCTTTTTCATTGAATTATAAATAAATAAAGATGTTTATGTATTTGTTATATGAAAAGTTTTCACTGAATATGCGGATTGAAACTTTTCTAGTAAGCTATAAATTTTTATGTCTGTGTGATTCATATGTGTATAAAATTTCATTTTTGAATTAATGAATAAGTTGGTATTTGTATGGCAGTTACTACTTTCAGATGCCATTTGTGACAAGTGTGTTTGTATGTTAATTTTCATAATTACTATTTATTTATTTATTTATCATATAGCTAAGCAAATGTGATACATATTAATATATACATGACAAAGTTAAAATGACTCATCACTCACCAAAGTTGAAGGCTGCGACGAGAGAAAAACATAGGACGTACACTAAAATACACGATATTTCGATTTCATACCTTATTCATGTTGTAGGGAATGCGACATGTTGTTCAGGAGGTGTGCACAGGCCGAAGCACATGACTGAGTGAATTGTCGATATGTCAGGAGAGACTGAGATGTTATATATAAATATATATATCACAGGTGGAGATAGAATTAATAATGTAACCAAATGGTACACAATGTTAAAATGAAAAATAAATAATAAACAAATAAATTTGGAAGAAATTTGTAACTAGTTAAATGATAACAATGATAATACTGATAATAATGAGTGATGGGTTAAAAAATGAAATTTTATCAGTGGTTGAGGCTAGGTAGGTGTCTGGTATCCAGGATATTTTGGCATGCAAGTTCCCATCTCCAAAAGTTCGGAAGCAGTGGTGGTTTCGGGAAAAACTTCAATTGCTTTCATGGTGAAACAGTCGTTGAGGTTGTTAGAATTGTGGTAATTAGCTTGTTTTGGTATTGGAAAGTTTAAATTGCAGGTGTGGACTGTTTGTCTGTGGCCATTCATTCTGAGTGCAGGGGCGGCAAGCTAGCTGGTATATGATATATGTTATGTAGCATGTCCAATGATGAGGAAGGTTTCCACTGTAGTAGGGTTGCGATTATTGTGGTGGAAGGATTCATGCAGCAGGTTTTGCAGTGAGGTCTACTGCAAGGAAAAGATCTGTATGGTGTTTTTGGAAAGTCTGACGGAGGGTATTTGTGAGTCAAGATGTTTTTGAGGTTAGATGGTCTGCTGAATCGTGCGGGGGACACTTGCCAGAATTTTTGGTAGAAGTGTGTGCATTTCTGGAAAGGAGCGAAGTCATACCCCTGTTGTAAGATTCGGTTGATGGATTCGAGGCCAGGAGAGAACTGGGTGGCAAAGGGAGGGCTATGGTTGCATTTTAGAGGTGCCGGGCAGGAGTGGTTAGGTGAAGGGTGGTTGATTATACAGGAGATTTGTTTATGTACTAGATCTGCTTGGTAAGATAGCTCTCGCCTCGCATTCGGGAGGTTGCCGGTTTGAATCCCGGGATGCTTCCTTAAAAAGGCCATGGCCAAATTCCTTCCCATTCCTTGCCCCCCATCCTTTCCTGTCTCTAAAGACCTCGCTGTTAAGAGATATTAAACGGTTAAAAAAGAAAAAAAAGGTAAGATAGCGAAATAATGGCTTGGGAGCTTGGGATAGGTTCTGGGAGTAATGGGAGATTGATTAGGCAGCAGAACAGATACGTCTGTTACAGGTAGCAAGCCTATAAGGGAGGGAATGTTTGGTATGGAATTGGTGGCAACTGTCAAAATGTAGATATTGCTGACGCTTAGTGGATTTGATATGGACAGAGGAATGTGATGTCTGTGCGGGATTAGGTCTTGGTGAAATTGAGTGGCTTTTTTTAAGGGAATGGAGAAATTCTAGGAGTTGATTATCATTGTGTCCAGATCATAAATATATCATCTATGTATTAGAGGGGTACGGTTAAGGAAATGTTTCTCCAGACAACTGAGGAACAGGTAGGCATAGGACAGGGCCATGCGGGTGCCCAAAGCAGTGCCACGGATTTGGTGATATACTCTGGAATTGAAGGTGAAGAAGTTTATGGATAGAATCTAATGAGCCGAGGATGAAAGGAAGTACGAGGGTAGGTCCACAAGTTCCCGGCCTGACCTACTTGGCAGAAGGGTGCAAAAGTTTGAATTGGCGCACTTCAAAGGTGAAGTTTTGAAACACTAGCACCCATATTTGCATTCTTCTCCGCAAGTTCCCACATGCCAGAGAGAGAGGACCAAATATAACCTGTATGCACCATGTCAAGTGTGGAGTATCATGCAGTGATAAAGTTTTTGACTAAAAACGACTGTAAGCTGTCTGATATCCATGTACGCCTGCAAAATGTATATGGTGACACTTCTCCTTCGTATTTTACAGTAAAACACTGGGCCAAACTTTTTAAATTTGGTATAGAATCCCTGGAAGATGACCCATGCTTTTGACGCCCAGTGATAGCAATTACTAATGAAAACATCACAAGTGTGCAGGAGGAAATGCTGGAAGACTGAAGGCAAAAGAAACTGCAGCAAGATTGGGCTTGTTGAAAACCACTGTCCTTCAAATTATCCATGAACATTTGGATATGAACAAGGTCAGTGCACGTTGGATTCCCGAAATTCTGTCTGCAATGCAGGAAGCAGAACGAGTGAAACATTCATTTCTGAATTCCATTGTCACTGGTGATGAGACCATGGTCCTGTACTACGATCCTTTGTTGAAAAGAAAGGCGAAAGTGTGCCAGTTGACGAAGAAGATCATGGCGACTATTTTTGGGGATAATGAAGGAATTTTACTGCAGGACTTCAAGGAAAGAAATAATTCAGTAAATGCAGTATACTATGGCAACTTGACCATGAAACTACGAGACACCATAAAAGAGAAAAGGCACTGTAAACTTTCAAGGGGCATGAGGCTCCTGCATGACAATGCACCTGTCCACACTGCCATATATATGAAGGACATTATTAAAGAATGTGAATTCTCTAAACTCCCACAGTCCGAATTTGGCCCCGAGTAACTATTTTTTGCTTTCTAAACTGAAGTGTGACCTTTGTGGAAGCAAGTTTTGCAACAATGAGGATGTCAGGCAGCTATAATTGAACATTTTGACAGCAAAGATAAGAATTATTTTTCTGACGGATTAAATATGTTAATTCCACGTTATGAAATATGTATTACAGTTAAAAGTATTATACATATTTCATTTATTTGAATGTCCCTTCCTATTTAGGCTGGGAACTTTTGGACCTACCCTTGTATGTACTTAGACGGCTGTATGGGGATTGCTGATCTAGAAAGTGTTCCAGGGCACTGAGGCCCTGACTGTGTGGAATGTGGGTATAGGGGGACTAGGAAGGAGTCTGGATGTAGAGTAGTGTGGATTGTAGATAGACATTCAAGAAAATGTGGGGTATGATGGGAAGACCACTGTACCCAGTTGTCACCAGGGGCGTAGCTACTATGGGGCTAGGCGGTGCAGTGCACCGGGGCCCTCACGCTCAGGGGGCCCCAAGCATACCTCACCTCAAGGGGCCCCTAAGCGCACCTCTAGGGGCCCTCAAGCGCAGCTTAGAGGGCCCACGAGCCTTCACGGCAAACTGGTGACCTTTTTTTTTTTTATTATTGCTCTACCGTCGTCTAAGGGGCCCCTGAGAACACAGGAGCCCTTCACTAAGGGCCCTCGCTGCTCAGGGGGCAATTCAAGGGCCCCCATCCTCAGTACAGGGGGCCCCTACCAGCACACAAAGCAAAAAAAAGGTCGCCCGTCTGGCCTGAGGGCCCAAAATAAATTTTTTGCACCGGGGCCCTTGTTGACATAGCTACGCCACTGGTTGTCACCAAAAACCATCGCAATGGCTGAGATTTGTGGATGACATTTTTCATCTGGCCCCATGGAATAGAATACGAACGCATAATAATCGGTGCCTCCATGCTGACACTCACCATCATCCAGCGAGCAAAAGTGGAATTTTAAAAACATTAACTCTCCGCGCATCCGTGATATGTGATTTAGTGAGTATGGCCGCTGAAAAGAGAAATTTAAAGTAGAAATTTCTAGCCAATGGTTATAGTGTAGCTGCTTGTAATAAAGCCTTGGCATGCCTTGACCATTCCACTTTGTCTCGCATTGCAGCATCATCGACGGAGAACAAAAAACCACCTGACAAGGCCGTGGCCATCCTGCCATACATCCAAGGACTGATAGATAAGATTGGTCGGCTGCTTAAAAAGAACATCTGCCCCATATACAAGGTCCCTTAGAAATTGTCCAGCACTCTGACCAGTGTTAATGATAAGAGAGAGAACATTTGCAAATACCAGAAGTATATGAAATTCCTTGTAGTTGTGGCAAGGTATACATTGGAGAAACAGGATGCACCTTTAAGGAGAAGCTCAATGAGCACATCAGGCATTTGAAAAATAACGATGTAAGCAAGTTCACTGCAGTTCTACATTCAGCCGATAGTGGCCATTCATTTTTATTTGATAAGACCAGCATTACAGCCAGAGAGCAAATGGTGGCCTAGGCGTATAAGAGAAGCGTTAGAAATACAAAAACAGCTGAACAACATGAATGCCGACAGTGGTTTGCAACTTGACCTTATTGGGTCATATCTGCTCAGGAAAACCCAGGACGAATGACCCCATCCTACCGCCTACACTGGGCACGGTGACGTCACTGTGGACGGTTAGCTCACGCGCTAGCTTCCTGCTACTATAAAAGGCGATATTGGCATCTGACAAAGCAGTCCTCTGATGAAAGCCACAGCACATTGACAGAAACGTTAGATTTTAATAAATCGATGCGGCTCTGCCCAGAGAACCAAGATGATACAAGTGTGGGGTTTCTTTGACATAGGAGCGAAGGCTCTGTACAAAGGATTAGAGATACTGATCCACCAAGGCTGAAATCCATTACGTGGGTGACCCATATGATGCAACTATAGGTCACCCTGGATTGCCAATTATGTGGATCTTGGAAAGAAGATAAGAGGGGGGGGGGGTGTATGGGGAGTTAGGAGGGAGATGGACTGGGTGGAGAGATCTTCTAAGGGGCCAAGCATGTCCATGAATGTTTGTATTTCCTGACATATGGAGGTGGTGGGATCTGTAGGATGTGGAAGGTTGATGTTTGTGTCAGACAGCTACCTTAGCCTCATAGTCATTGCGGTCCATCACTTCTGTGGTTGAGCCCCCTATCAACAGGGAGAATGATAATGATACAGTTTCTCATGTTCTTGAGATTTAGGAAAGAGGGTGAGGACAGAGTGAAGGTGAGGAACTCTTGGAACATAATGAGTGGATGGTTTTGTAGAAGTTGGGATGGATCCAGTGGAGATGAAGGTATAAATTGTTGTAAGCTGAACTCAATTTCATTCTGCTGGATGTTGTTCGCTCCTGTGGTGGCAAAATGATAACTCCAATGCAAGGAATGGCAGAACGCTAATGACTCCCGGACCAAAGCAGCCTGGTGAAACTGGGGGGTTGGAGATGATGAGAGACCCTTGGATAGAACTGATATCTGGGGTTCTGTCAGGGGAGTGGAGGAAAGATTAATTACTGACTGTTGGGGTTTAACTGAAGGAAGGGCAGGGGTTTTTGGGTCAGTTGGTAGAGGTCTGGGTGTTTAAAATTGAGGGGGTGAGGCAAACGTGGAGCAGTACCGGATTAACCACGTAGCAGGAGGTAGCAAATGCTACAGGCCTCGCGCTTTCTAGGGGTCCCCGCACCTTAGACTAGCTGGCGACTTTTTTTTTTTTTTTAAGCTTTACAATTTTCCCCTGGACGGCAGCAATCAAGGGCCTCTTCTTCACATTTGCTGCGGGCCTCACGCTTTCTTAATCCGGCCCTGATGTGGAGTTGATAGGGGAGGCACAAGCCTAGAGATAAATAGCTCATGACAAAGCGCTGATAGCTTGCGCAGGTTTTTTTGTGCGTGCTGGGCTTATACGACATATACAAGTACAATAATGTTGGCAACAATCATTTCATCATACATTAATAATAAATAATGGTCCAGTATGGATATGCATACTAAGGTGCCACCATACTGAATTGGAGAGGTGCAGTAGGCCTAGCATACTGGCCGTCCTGACTACAGTTTTTAGGCTGTTTTCCACATTCATCTGTACAGATTCTGGTATGGTCGCCAGTCACCGTCTCGTATACTACAAATTTCAGAAACAAAAATGCATTTATCTCACAGGACACAAGCTACACATTTCACAGAAAGAAGTCAACATAGCCTCTTCCCCATCAAAACTACAATGAGCTTAACAAACCATAAGTGGTGTAATGATGCTTCCAAAATAAGTACTGACTTTGGAAGATGTGCCAGACAATCCATGAAACTGAAAATTTCCAAAAGATAAAGATGATTACTAGTAATAATAAAACCTTAGATAAGAGAAAGATCCTCGAGTTTACCCATTATGATTCCGACAGTCACAGTAGAAGTCATATAGATTACATATACTCTGCCAATATTTCCACACAAAACTGAAGGATTTAAAAGTTATACCAAGTTTGATCATCTATTGTGATGGAATTCAAGGTAGTAGAAGTTGGTAGAAATGGGAAGAAGGAAGCATTTCAGGAAGTGTAATGTCTGGTCACCCAAGAATGACCAAGAGAAGATTATAGAAGGTTTAGAGCATTAGAAGTAAAGCCAACAGAAAGAATATGTGGAAGTACAGGAAAAAGGAGACCTCCCTAGTGGAATGAGCAAATAGAAGCAGTAAACAAAAAGAACAGAGAATGTAGCGATTAATTTGCAAAAAGATGGTAAAATTGGCAAAGAAAAACTTCGGTAATGAATTTACAGAGACATTGAAGAGCTGCAAAGGAAATAAGAAAATACTATATGGGTTGATTTGAATCAACACACAACCTAGACCAAAGTAGGGATATTTGAGACACTTTCAAGATAAACATTTTTGTAGCTTCTATATAGCAGCTTTTGAATTTTAGAGGAAAAATGGTTCCTTAATTCAAAAACAATGGCAAGTTTTGCATTATATTATGTTGTAAAAAAAAATACTTGTTTAAACCCTTGCAATATGTTTCAGGTATTCCTGTGCTGGGGACAGAGGCGGCCCTAGCAATTTTTTAGGTGGTGCGAGATCTCATTGTGGCACCCCAAATGTGCAATCGCTTATTCGTGATTAGGGTGTCCCTATAGACAGATTGAAGATAACAATTTTTTTTACGTTTTACTCATATTATAAATGCAAAAGTTTGTTTGCGTGAAAGTTTTTACTGTTTCGCGGCTGAACGGCTTTCCACTCGAGCAAACCCGTGGGCAGGAGATCGCTATTATTAATAAATAATGACTGAGTTCCTGGCATTGCCCAGTATAGTTGACGTAGATTTAACCGTACCCTATTTTTATTCCCGCAAAACATTTGTACAAAGTTTCATAAAATACGCACCAACTTTTTCGGAATTTAAGCAAACCTACATTCACCCGCCCCCTACCAATAAACTGGTGGGCTGAAGTTTATTTGCACGTATACTATTTTCATTTGTCTGAAAAGATTCACGTATATCAAGCTTCGATAATTTGGTTAAGAAATTTCATTACTACATTACTGAACAACCCTAGATTATGTTAAAAACTCACATTTGATTCAACTGCAAAGTGAATAGATATACTTGTGGCTCGAAACGCCAGATCCTTTAACTCTGCAGATAAAATATCAAAAGTGAATCCGGAATAATATTATTGTAAACAGAAGATTAATGCTGAAGGCCAGAGCTATTGTCCAGAAATCGTGCTTAAAGAAAATCTCGTTTTTACGGCTATCTATGTCGTTTAATAATTGATATCCCGAATTAAAGGAAAGAATACTTCAAGCTAGGGCTTTTAAAAATTGAATATATCGAATTAAAAGAAAAAATACTAAATTTTGTTTAGTGTGCAAAATAGTTATTACTATTAAGTTATCTTATTGCTTTAATTAAATGCTATGGTCAGAGACATTGTGTTGTGTGTTTATTGCGGAGTATGCGGCATCTAGTGATTCCTCCTGTGGAATTTCTCACCATACATTCAGAATTTCATTTAATGCTCCTACATTATTTAACGTTGAAACTTAGGACTTGCCAGACAAGTGAATTAAGATTCTAAGCTTTAAAACGGTGAAAACTCTATCGAAATCTGCCCCGTAGTTTCAGAGTTTTTATACAACCAATATGTCCAGTTTTCGTTTTATAGATATAGATAGATAACTGAAACCTCAGAAAAATTAGTATAGAACAGCAACGGTATGAATAAGAAACAAGAGAAGTAACAAGGAATGCTGTATGTCTGAAAAGGTTTATTTAAGCCACTGTGGCAAACTAATTGCTCACATCACGTAAAGGTCAAATTCACTTAGTTTTTAATAATTGGATTCTACACTTAACGTATCGTAAGTAGCACTGTCATCCATACGGCTAAGCACTCTTCACGCTCTATCTCAAGAAGGGTTAAAGCTATGAAATATTGTCTGTGACGAAATTTGTAGAGAATTTTATGCTCTACAACTTTTACAATAACTCAAAATAACGTTTAGAGTAAAGGAAGCAAGACATTTATAAAAACCGTTTTTTGTGACATTTGACCTTGATTATCTTGACTGGTGTACACGAGATTCTATGAGCCTTTTGAACCAACTTATAAAATATCAAAACAAAGGTTTGAGCAAGAGCAAATTTTCAGCTTGTTTTCTTTCATTCCGAGGTTTGCCCCCCCCCCCCTCCTTTTTTCACCTTATTTGACTGGATTACAACCACAGTTCACAGTAGGCCAAAATGGAGCTACGTGGTTTATGCACACTCCCAAAGCTAAGGAAGGTAATAAGTAAATAATGTTTAAAGAGTCCGTTGTTGAAATCGCTTTATTCTTGAAATATTACAAAGTCAATAATTGAATAGGCAATCAAACAAAATCACAGAAGGAAAGTTTTCAAGTTCGATTAACCGACTCTATCCAAACCCCACCCCATAGTTCACTATATTATGGATTATTACTTGAAGGTATAGTAAAGTTCGTCACACACTTCTGTTAAGTCACTTGGTTATCCAGTGACCAACACTTAAGAAATCCCAAGGCCCCACTTGGCGAAATACTATTTCAAAACTGCATTGTAATAAACTTAAATACAGCAACCAACATTGTGCCAAAAATAAAGCTCTTGCACAGTTGTGCTTAGTATGAAACTTGCCGGTCTACTAAGCCTACATCTTGTCGCCCGCACGGTTCTTGGACGACAGAGGCCAACGTCGTTTTGCGCCGACTGTTTCTATACAACTGGGCCGAGGGAAGGTTCTAGTCGGCTACCTGCTCTCTCACAAACCGTGGGAAAATCCCAAACTTCCGTTTCACATCGGTAGCTTCTGGAAGGCTAATCCTATATCAAATCGCATGTCTGAAAATTTCGTCGTCAAATTTTGACCTTGACAATAAAAATAATTCTATCTCTCTGGAATTTTTCAGATAGCTAGATCTTATAGCAAACGATAACTTTGGTTATTACAAAAAAATTTCATAACTTTAATAGTTTAGCTGAAAATAAATAATTTATTTACAAACTTTCTGAATACTAGTACAGGCAAATGCTTAAAACTGATGCAATGCAAAATACTATATTGAAAACTGCAAAAACCTGATTTCTATCTTGAATTATATCATAGAAACTAACTATAAAAATGAAATGCAATATTATTTAATCCAACTCGCAGCTCTGAGAATAAATTCTGTCACACAGTTGCAAAATTTAATAGATACCTGACAACTTCCCTCGACTACTTCTCTCCAGACTTGCTGCATTATGTTTGTGACAACTGTCACCATCCTTCCTTTTGTAAAACTGACATTTTTTAAAATAGAAAACATCATTTGTAATTTTTTAAACAGTTAAAATTTATAAATATTATATAATTTTTACTAGTAAGCCTGTAATTCATAATGATATAAGTAATGGGTTATATTCCTTGTAGTTAATGAAATTGTACAGAAAATAAATCAAAAGTAGACACTTAAAATGATGCTGTCGTTAATACAGGCATACTTGAGACTTGTCTTGTCTATCCCGGGTTGTCTGTCTCAAGTACCCCACGTTTTTTAGTCAGCCTCTATGCTATGTGAGGCTTTCTTTAAAGTCTGTTACTGGCAAGTAAGAGCTAATATAGTACTCTTTCTAGCAATCTTCATACATTGGATTAATGACAAGTAGTTGAAAAATAATTGTGAGTTCACACACACAAATATTTACTGAGAGACCACGAAAAATTAAGTCTCCAGAAAACCTGTAACTGACCACCCAGCCAATTGGTTTCTTCTCACCACCTGGTACGTGGATCAAGTGTTAACAGGATGCCAAACTTGCTATCTGAAATTGCTTTACTAACAAAACAATGTAAGTGTCTCAACAATCCCCTATCAAATATCCCTACTGTACCCAGTGCATTGCAATGATGATGTGAAAATATGGCAATAGTACATCAAAGATATGTTGTAAAGAATGCAAGTAAATCTTTGAAGAAAATGCCAAAGAACAGAAGAGATAAACAATAGCTTTAGAAAATTAAATGTAAGAACTACAGAATGGAAAATCGCCAGTAATAAATTAACTTACTGTACAAACAGTAAAAACGGCACGAGTGTTGGGAATGCAGCAAAAATAGGAAACTATATTGACAGGTTAGAAAGAAAAGAAAATGTAAGAAGACTGAAGAAAAATAATCATAGTGCCAATTCACGGGAGAAAAAAAACCCCAATCATTATGTGAGAACTGCTGGGTATGTTATTCTTCATTCATTCAGCTATACCGATAATTATAAGTTCCTCGTTTTGCTTTGGGTCGTAAAACTCTCCTCAGAACCGAAGAAAATAATCTTCCTGATTCTACTGTTTGTCTCATTCTGTATGCTGTAAGATAGTGGTTTATTCATCCTATTCCGATTCAAGTTAAACAAGTTACTCTTCCTTTATTTCACATTCATTAATTTTAGTTCATGTGGCTGTACAATCACATCACCGACTACAACAAAACAGATTAAATACTGGCTTTCATTCTGATATCCATTATTTAACATAAGCTCTTTTGCAGTACACTTCATAAGTTGTCACTGCTCAAAAAAGATACATACTTATTAGGTCCTAATACTTTTCTTCTGATAAGTACACAGTATTATCTTCCAAACCAACCACACATCTTTTGCCTGTCATTTCCATGGAGGAAAGAAATATATGGAGATGATGCAAGGGACCTTCACTCATGGAGGAAGGAATATATGGAGACGAAATAATGCTTAATACGTAAAACTTCATATAAAAACTCTTCTCCTACTACACATGTGTGGCGGACATCATAGGAACCCCAAAACATTGGGCTGTTTGCACTGTGTCAGCTGCTGAGAATATTTCATCTTCTAATATTCTAAAGTTTTCTATAATGCCAAGTTGTGTTGCATATGGTTGCACAAACAGACAAGATAGGAAACAACCTGGAATAACGTTTCATAAGTAAGTCTCATTGTAATTATCATTCGTGAAGTATCTGATAGGTAAATGCAACATTAGGGCCTATCACTATAAATTTATTCATATCTCTCATTAGGATCGTATCATTCTCAAATTTTTGTAGGTGTAGTGTAGACAATTAGCATATGTTACTACTTTGCACCTTAAAAGCTAGCCTTTATTGTAGACAAGTGCTAAAAGTTTAATTTAAGCGAGTCAACTTTACATCGCAACACAGTGAATATGGTATTCTGCATGCTTTACTTAAGTTTCAGTTTACACTGAAAGTGTACGTTACAATTAATTGTGATAATTTGTGCTGTGCGAACTACTAAACGTGACTACTCAAAATGTAGTTTGCGATGCATTTCATGTGTTTAGGTGTGTCTACATAGTTTGATTTAGTAGTGACAATGTTAATGGAAATGTGGGTAGTTTGAAAAGCAGCCTGTACCAGAAGGGTACAAACAATTTATTTATTATTAGTGTTTAGTAATTTCATAAGCACCATGTTAGTAACACTACTCCCGTCTAAGCTTCTGACTTTTGATGGAAGGTAAGAAGATAAATGCATTGATGTGGCTAACAAATTTACATAGGCCACTAACAGTACAATATCTGAGCAAGCCCAGAAGCGATGAGGTCTTTAAGGGTTCGATTTTTTTTTTTTTTTTACAATTAGTTCTAAACATTGACTTAATCTAACCTAACCACCCCAATTTGGAGACACCATATCTCGAGAACTAAGCGAGATATCGAAAAAAAAAATATTCTTCACTTTTGATTTGTCTCGTCGTTTTACATACGAATCTATCATCAAATTTTACCTTGGGGAAATTTTTCTTATCAATTTCAACCCGAAACGCCTCACTTCTGAGACAGTATTTCTTGAGAAACTAAGCACGATATCAAAATTTAATCTTCGTTTTTCATCTGTTTCGTCGAGTAACATATTAATCAATCGTCAAATTGCGGTGCCATGGTTGTCATATGATTTCCTTGAGGTTTTTGGGCCTACTCCCCGTGTTTCTATGGCCAAGCAATATGGCGGCCTCCCCATCCCACTTCTCTCCACCCGGTTTCACTCCAGTGCGTGGTGAAGGGTCGTCGCCTCCATATATTCCATCCTTCACCACGCATTGAAGTGACGCCGAGCGGAGGAGGTGTGGCCGCCATATTACCTATCCATACAGACACGGGGAATATGTACAAAAACCTCAAGGGTACTCTAGGATGAACGTGACGCCGCAATCTGGAGATGGATTATTATGTAACTCGATTGGACAAATAAAAAAATTTATATCCTGCTTAGTTTTCGAGATATTCCGTCTCAAATGTGAGATGTTTTTGGTTGAAATTCAGAAGAAAACATTGGTCAAAGTCAAATTTGATGATGGATTCTTATTTAAAAAGATGAGACAAATAAAGAATAAAAATTTTCGATATCTTGCTTAGTTTTCGGGATATACTGTCTCCAAATTGAGGGGATTGGGTTGGGATGCGGCCTGGAACAAAAATTAATTCTGCTAAAGCCACAATGAATTATATGGTGAACATGCTGAATGGATATTTCAGTTTTTTTTACTACTACTTATGGTTAGGTTGAAATGCGGCCTAGCCAATACCTAATGCACACTTTAAGAACCATAATTACAATGCAGCATACTTATGAAATGGTATTCCACGTTCTTTACTATCTCGCCTATTTGTGCAACCGTATACAGCACAAGATGGCATTATATAAAAAAAACTTAGACACATTTGATAATGAAATAATCACAGCATCAAAAACAATGTGAACTTAGCAATTGTAGGTATACGTAATATGGCCGCCACTGCGCATGCGCAGATCAGCCTAGAGTTTAAAGGTGACGTCACAGATTTAACGTTATTTCGTCTCCATATATTTCCTTCCTCCTTGGTCATTTCCAAACTTTGAGATACTCTGTTGGATGCATGCAGTGTACCAACCTAAAAACCAGACATTTTTCCTCTACTTACATCTTACAAAAACCAAAAGAATAAATCATGCGAACAGAGAATTAAGTTTTAGAAACAAGTAATCAACAAAAGCTGAATGTAAAAGAACTGTGTTTCCTTACACATCTCCCGGCAAGATATGTCACTAAAATTTGTCCCCTTCACAAATATTATGTGATCTTACACCAGTCGTTTCTCTTAAAGCGTTCATTTTACACTTTTATAACATTCATTCCTTTCCATTCACTCTTTGTACAATCATAGGTCATTCACATTCCTCAAGCCCAAAATTTTTCCTTTTTGGGTACTTGTGGAAATAGGAAATTTGATGTGTCCTCTCTACAATTATATAGGGTCCCTATGTCAAAGAACATTTTTATTTTTTCACTGATGTTACTAGACATTTCATGCATTTTCACTAGTACTAGCTCACATACTTCAAACTCGAATTTTCTCGCACGGCAGTTATATGTACTCTTCCATTCCTCTACTCTCTTTTTCTTTAGCACTATCTTCAGCCGCTCCCGCCTGTCTCTTTACTTTCTAGGCGGATATTTCATCATTATATTTTCACGTCTCCAATTCCACATTTCTGTATATGCTGTAATGTCAATTCCTGTATGCGCGGTGCTATTTATCGCGTCCTCAAATTTGCTCAGATATGCTGCTGGTTGTGGCAGTAAGTTCGCGTGTGATAGGCTGCAATTCTTCAAATGCTCCACCCAATTATTTGATATGAATTGGTTGCCATTGTCGCTCAATATGCGCTGTGGTTTTCCGCAAAATAATCTTTCTCGAATCGGCTACTCAGTCTCACCTTTCGGTTTCCATATAGCCTCACATATTTGGAAAACAACCAAAACCACGAAAACGTAAGCCAACCCACCCTTGGTCTTGGAAAGTTGTCCGTATAAGTTGACAGCAACAAGATCCAGCACAAGAGTCTGTATGATAACTGGGCTACTGCAGAATCTTTCTATCACCTTACCAATCCAGGTTGTCGCTTGCCTTGCCACATTACTAAAAATCAGTTTCTTTCAATTTCTCTATGCACTTTTTTGGTCCATAGTGACTTAGGTGGGTATTATCTACAATCTTTTCTGTATACTTCTCTGGCCAACAAATCTTCCATAACTGACTTTGAGTTTTCTTACCTACTCTTAAATAGAACTCTCTCGAATACTATGTAAAACTTCTGCAACATAGCGTTCGACTCAGTAGCGTAGGAGACACCCGGGGTGGATATCGATGGTGTCATACCTTGAAATCTTAAATTCAACGTTGTATAAAATATATCATCTTGTAATTGTAAAATATGATATTAATAAGATATAATTAAATAAACATTTATTGTTATTAAAAAAATTGTTAAAAATTGTGATATCAACAAAATTTAAAAGATACACCAATAAACTAAAAACAATTGTTTTCACAATCTCCTCTGTCTAGCTTTACTAGCTTCAAACTCGTAAATAAAATCTTCAAAATTAACCATTTGAGTTACTTCATTTTCAATAGTCAATATGGCAAGATTTTAGGCACGTGTTGCTCTTCGGTGATCGAAAGTGGTTTTATATTAATTTTAACTCCTCTGAACATGGGGCCTCACTTGCCCGATACTATTCCGCACCGACACGTTTCTTTCTGTTGGCGCTCACTCGATCGAAGTTCGTCCAAAGGACACGGCTTGTCGTCCGACACCGGGCCGCATTGGATTGGTTTAGGTTTTGACGGTGCGGACCAGTGTCGACCTGCGGGATGTGCAGAAGCACATAGAGAGAGTTCGGAAAATTCCTTTCCCTTACGACCAAATGTTGTTTTGATGTTATTGTTTGCCTTAAAAAAGGTTTTCTTTTTTTCATCAACCTCTTTTCCATGTTCATCAGATATTCGTAAAATGTAGGAATAGTCCTAGCATCTTCGCAATAAAAAAAATTAAAGCTTTGCCAATGTTGAAGATCAATTTTAAGACACACAAAAATTGCAGCCGAGATTCGCACCCGAATCACACGCCGTAACCATCTCAGTTGCCAGACTAATCTACAAATACCGAAATATATACTGTATATTCAAACACATAAAAGTAGATTCGTGTTTTTAGATAGTAAAATAGATGGTATAGAAAAAGACTATGTTCATTGTACAGTTACAGTTTAGCAGTCGCTGAGGACAGTAGCGTATTTTCGTTTTGTATTTGACCTTTAGTGGTGTGTAGATTTAGTTAGTGCAATCTCTGAGTGTTTATATTTTGTACGAAGTACAGGTTATTTCGATTTTCTGTTCTTTTTTTTTCTTTTTCGCGTTTTTAAAAAAGCAGAATGGCTAGGGACTGTGATAGCTGTGAGCAGACGCGAGCTGAGGTGGCTGATCTCCGCGCACAGCTTGCAGCTGTGTTAGCGAAAGTTACACAGATTCTCCCATATCGACCGTCGTGCCTGCAACCCAGGCAGAAGAGTTGGAGCCTGTGCCTCGGTCGCCTGTCGGTGACTGGCGTATGGCCTCTAGACTTAGAAGCCGCACACGGGGGCAGTCGAGCAGGCTTAAAGGCCAAGACGCTGAACTTGTTCGACTGTCCAACCGGTATGATGTATTGTCGGAGGCTGACAAAGTCCCACAATTGTCATCCTGCGAGTTGACGGTCCCCCAGCCCCCTACGTCTGAGCAAACACAGAAGGGAATTTTGGTAGTTGGGAGCTCTAATGTTAGGCGGTTATTAGAGCCCCTCAGGGAAATGGCAGATTACTCAGGGAATAAATCCAATGTCCATTCAGTGTATATTCAGGGTGCCATAGAAAGGACGGGGTGTAGCCAACTACAGATTATGGCTCATGTCGGCACCAGTGATGCTTGTCGCCTTGGGTCGGAGGTTATCCTCTCTTCCTTCCGGCGGCTGGCTGAAAGGGTGAACTCTGTGGCCAGTGGCCGCAAGATTTCGGCAGAGCTGACCATCTGTAGCATCGTAGACAGAGTTGATTTGTTGACTTCTGGTTCAGAGCCGTATTGAGGGGCTGAACCAGAGATTACGACATTTCTGTGATGATAATGGCTGCAGATTCCTCGATCTTTGCCATAGGGTAGAGTCATGTAGGGTTCCCCTTAATAGGTCAGGTGTGCACTACACACGTGAATCGGCTACACGGGTGGCAGGGGCCGTGTGGAATGCACTGGGTGGTTTTTTTAGGCTGAGGGAGGAAGACACGAAATACAGTTACGGGCAACTCAATCTGTCAACAGGTCAAACCTATATTTCCCCACGACTGCTGAAGTGTCTCGCTTCTTCATCCTGTTAAAGGTATTTCCCCTACGACCTTTTATCAGCTCCCAAACACCCATTTTCCCTTCCTCACTAAACCCACCATCTCTACTTTCTGCCCCTACACGCTAAGCCTTCACATGTGATTTCAAAGGCGCAGTCACATAGGCTAAACCTCTACAGGTTTCACTGTTCATATCACGAAGAAGATGTTTAAATTGACGGTAAGTTTTTGTGCTGAAAATCAGTTATCAATGTTAATTACTAAACTCATTGCTGGAAAATGTTCGTTTGATAATTTCTGTGAATAATGGTCACCATATGATTATTTTTTTTATTTAAAAATGTAAACAAATCGCTTTTTGGAAACCAACAGCTGTTGTTATAATTTTAGTGAGTGGGACGTGATATATTTAATTCATATAACTAACGACAGCATCTGCATGTCAACGGACCTTAAAGTGACAGTAGTCCTAAATGTTCTTCTTTAGGATCTTTGGATGTAAAAAAGCAAACAAAACGAAAAAAACTTGTGCTGTATCTTGGGCCTCGCAAGACTAGTCGATTGCAATTGATGTGTCCGTAGTTCGTTTAATAATTTCAATTTTTTGGTCAGTTTTATTTGAGGCCATCTTAGCCATTCTATCCATAACTGTTTTAGCAGAGATAATTTGATACTTTCCAATGAATTTAAGATGTAATCCTTATTTCTGAAGTGTGCCAAGAGTTTGTTTTAGATACATTTATAAACCAAGTTTTAATGTACTCGTCATCTGTAAAAGGTATTATTGATTAAATTAGTTTATTAATTTTGATCTTGGCCGATCCAGTATATTAAAGAAATACTAGTTCGCAAGGTTACTCATTTATAAGGAGACAATGTGTATTAGAAATTGAGTGTATAATAAAATACTGTGCATATAACTGTGGTGCTAAAACGGGTAAAATTCAACGTGCAGCTTGGAAAGTAGGCATTGTCCTCAGAGTTCAGTTAGAGGCTATTGCTATCCCGCCGCCAGGACAGGTAGGAAGGGGTGAGGAGACTCCTCTCCAGGTACCGTTAGGGGACAGCTTCAAGGTCGGGTCACTGAACCACTCGAGACCACGGCTTCGTGTGGGTGTAAAATAATCAAAGCCCGAACAGCCGAATGTCCGAGCCACACGACGGAAGAACGAACTGGAGCCTCTAATGAAATAAATGTTAGGAGACACGTGATTTAAGTGATCACGACTCCTACCAATACTAGTAGAGTTAGGAGACACGTGATTAAAAAAACTGTGGGTTTTCTCTGTCCATGGGTGTCTTCGAGACGACGGAGGGGGGCAAGAGATTGCCTGCGGGCGGGAGATCCTGCTAGAGGGGACTTGATCGTGGACCTCGACGGAGAGATGACTTGCCTCGTCTACGATTGAAGGTGCGCAGCCGCCGGCAGATAAGATTTGCCGCGACCACTGGCTAACCCCCGGCTCGAGGGACCGCAATAGGCTAGACGACCTACCAGGAATCTGCTGCTATGTCCAACTAGGCCTGCATAAATTTTCAAGAAACAGTTTAAAACTATAATGCGTGCTTTGAGACGAGGCTTCTGCTCTTTGCATACTGTCCCAACTGAGCTTGACAATTTGCCACAGACTGTATGTTTATTTCTGAAGGCACCTTGCACTTCCGATTTTGTTTATTAATTTCGAATGGACAACTTTCAATTTATAGTGTTACATGGCTTATCTGTGACAGGACAGTGGGATTAAAAGTGTCAGTTATTTACGAACAGTAATTAATACGAAAACATGCTGGAAGGTAAGTGGTGAAATACAAGGGAGTCGTATTGTATTAAACAACATGGTTACAGCGAGCTGAACATTATCCAAAGATGAACATAGTCTTGAATGCGGTAAAAGCAGAGATGATACTAGGAGAATACACAGTGTTAGCGCCGGTAGCGCTGCATGTTGAGAGCTGAAATAACTACTCAGTCGGCTCGTGAGCTGATGAGATAAACATCGCCGGGCGGACGACGCGAGCACCGAGCGACTACGCAGGGGCAGATGAGGTAAAGGGGCGCAGCCAGAGACTCTCCACATAGCTGAGATAACGCGTCGAAAGGAAAAAAAAAAAAAAAGTTTTTATTCTTGCAATGTAGTCTTCACGGGTGTGCAGCCGGATGATGTTTTGAAAACACAACGTTTCGACAACCAGCTCGGTTGTCTTCATCAGGTTTCCGGTGTCTACAGGCTGACGAAAGCTGGCAGTCACCGCATAGACGCACACATCAGTTTTTATTCTTGGTAGCGCAAACTGACTGGTTGCTTCCTGAATTTTATTTTAAAAACAAAATTCTTCTCATGAGTCATTCTTTGATCTTATATCCTATTTTATTTTAATCAGTGATGACACTTTAACCCTGTCAAAGATAAAACTGACATGGAAATAGTATTTTTTCTTCAAGAGGTAGCAAGATTTTTCCTGTGAAATGCTTAAGGGAAAATGTTTTTGTAGTTAGGAAGCAGTTGTTTTGCATGACATGTAGCATTGGTTTGTCTGGATTTCTTTTCAGTTTAGTTTAATGTTGTTCGGTGTTTGGGATAAAATGGTAGGTAAATCGGAATTTGATATGTCGCGAGAAGAGTTCACTGAAAGTAATGACGTGTCAGTGTCAGAATTGCTCCGTGCCTTCCAGGAACAGGTTGTTATGTCAATTCAATCCCTCCAGTCACAGTTAACTGAAAGTAAGATTTATCTTGAATCTAATTTAACCGAGAATAGTGATTCCATTCAGGAAGTAAAGGAAAGAATAATTCCCTTCAATCTAAAGTAAATGAAATGAATAGTTCACTCATATCGAGAGTAGATGAAATGAATTATTCCATTCAATCTAAAGTAGATGAAGTGAATGATTCACTTCAATCCCGTTTAACTGAAATCATCTTCTCCAATCCAAGTTAACAGAAAATAATGAGATTCTATTATGTTAGAGCTGATAAGAGAGGACTTATCGCTATCCAAGATGAAGTTAGCGGACTCGAGGTTAGAAGAATATAAAAGCCCGATAATTTTAGAGCTCCTGAGTGTAGAAGAGCAAAAAGATTAACACAAATTAGTACTGGAGGAAAAAAGTATTTACAAGAGTACAGTAGAGGAGAAACAAACGTGTCACCAAGAGGGACTGAAAATGTGTGGAGACGACATAAAAATTTGTCAAAATTTTGAGGAATAGTTGGAGATTGAAGGTGTTAAACTGTTGGTAGCTGTGGCAGGGGTCACTGGCCTCGCAGCCGTCAACGATCAAAATCCAGTTGTGCGCAGCCTACTTTACATGAGTACAACAAGTCGATCTGTATTCCTGTACATAACCATTTTGATGTCTTGTCAGAAAAATATCAGTGTGAAAGTGAAGAAGATATAAGAAGTATTTTCGATGAAGAAGAAAAGGAAGATGTTCTGATCATTATAAAGAAGAAAACAAGGTGGAAGTTTCAGAGGAGAAGAAGAGTATTCTATTTTATGAAAGGAAGAATGTGCACAGAAAGAAAGGAGAAAGGAAGCAGGACGATTAGAAGTTACGGAAGAATAAAAGGGGGTTAGCATTATTTGATGAAGGAAGGAATGTACTGAAGTTTAAGTGGAAGTCTTTAGGTGGGGTGGGGGGGGGGGGAGGAGGAATGTACGGAATATTCCTTTTTCAAACCTCACATTCACATGGTCACAAGATTTAATATTTTGCCGGTGTCGGCAACAACCTCTTTTGTATCGCAGGCAACTGCAATATTCTTTGCTTTAGCGCAGCCTATCGATCTGTCCATTCTTATGTTGATTCTTTTGTTATGATTCAAGATAGATACTAATTATATATTGCATGGCAAGTTATGCCAGTTTGCGCGTAACATTGCATGTGCCGTGATAAGTGTTTGTGTCTACTCAGTGGTTTAGTGGGTGATCGGCGGACGCAGAGTGCATTGGTTGGCGTAGAGGTCAAAGTTAACTGGTATGGGAACCAGTTGATAGTATATACACTGCATATTCAAAGAAAATTTGGTGTAAACTTTTGTATTGCTTGTTTTTTATATATGTGTGATTCTATCTGAGATTCAGGATTAATGAAATTGAGAAGGACATAATGAAAAAGAACTAGTTATCTGATTTTTTGATTCTCATGTTTGTTTTTTCTAATTTTGAGTTTAATGTTTGTCTTTTGCTGAAAGTGCATTTTGTGTTTAGGATTAAAGAATTTAAGTCTCGAGTATGATAGAATGTAGCCAAGCAGCCACCAGACACAAATTATTTTGTGTATTGTAATAGATGTTTTATATCTACTGTTAGTGGTTAAGATATCTAGTAAGGGTATTGTTTTGTGACGAAAGGCTGGGCTTTGTCAATCCCGTCTTCCGTTAAAGAGAGACCGGAGCGAATGTAACACCACAGAATGATTACATGAATATCGATATGTGCGATATGGAGTATCACAGAGGAGTAGTTGAACAGTGCGCAGAAAGGTGGCGAGTGGTTACAGAGAAGTGTGTGAGCGTGAATTGGTTCTGTATTGTGCCATGTGCTAGGGGACACTAAGTTGTTTAAAAGGAACATTTGAAAGTGCACCAGCCACTTCAGTAGCAATGTAAATGACAGTTTAAGTGCAGCATTAACTTAACCAAGAATTATGGACAGTGGAGTGAAGTACTGTATTTTGAGTGGTTGTAATTATGACTGAATGATCGCGTTCACCACTTATTCGAACTTGCAATCTTCGGGATCTCGAAGAGTTGATTACCACTCACATATATCTGGTGGTTTATGGCTGCGTTTTGTGTCTCATCCTTGTGAACCTTAACATAATAAATGAGTGATAACTGTACTCATGAAAGTTTTGTTTAATTCATGCAAGTGTGAACCCTATTTGGGTGATTTTAAGCATTTAATCCAATATGCCTGTGGCGACCGATCATACCGAATTTGCACGGAATATAATAGTGAGCTTATATTCGCGTACAATATAATTAAGCCCACAGACTACTTATTTTCCCAATTTATAGTGTTACACAACGACTGTATGCTTTGATAACCGGCTTATTAAAACCTGGGCATTGTTTTGGTTTTGATATTAACATATATTTGTTCTAAAGATAAATATGCCCAGAGGTGTATAGGTCATAAGACCAAATAAATTCTATTTTTTTTTTTTTTTATCTTTACCTGTAACCCCGAAAAAATTTGAGATTCTTGCTTGTCATATTCTACATTCCTATTTTTAATCAAGTTCATGAAAGGTAATTGCACGGAATTAATCTTTAATGATTCCTACCATCCATTACGCTTCATCTTATAGCGATTTTCTCGCTCATTATGAAGCTGGTTATGTTAAGGCATTACACCCGATAGTGGTGCGTGAGCGGTAACACTCTGGCCTCGAATTCGGGAAGACGCGGGTTGGAATTCCCGTCTGGGTATGAAGATTTGGGTTTTCCATGGTTTCCACAAATCGTTCCACGTGAATGCCGGGATGCTTCCTTCAGAAGACCATGGCTTAATTCCTTCCCGTTCATTGCCCCCAGTCCTTTGCCGCCTCTAATGATCTCGACGTCGAGAAGGCGTAACGCCATACGCAAAAAAATGTTAATGATATCAGAAAATTACAACTAACTATTAAATGTAGTTCACACATCACCTACGTGATATGTTGTGGGAAATTAGCTATGTTTGATTTGAAAACATCTTTCTGGATTCGACGTATTATTTATAAGTTGTCATATGCAAATAAGACATGTGGGAAGACCATTTAAGTTCACAACGAACGCCAAAGACTCAAACCATTCACTAAAAATTCCTAAAACTCGTCTTCTATGTTTTGTATTTTTCTCAACAGCTTAACGTACCTATAAATAAAGGTTAAAAACAAGCTCGTAACTACCGCCGCGGCGCTTCACCGTGGCCCCCAAGCCTGATGGTTAAAAAGTTATTGTATTTTATTATCTAATCTAACTTTCTATAAAATACCCAGCACCTAGCTAAAAGTTAATAATAATAATAAAAAAACTCCATCAAAGTGCTAGAGTATATGTTTTTGCGTGTCTGTTCATATACACCATATGCTTCACATGCAAAAGCAGCTCTAGAGCAGACAGCAGAATGTCGAGTCGAATGTATCATGTTGCGCCTGGAGCCTGCCGAGTGATGAGTCAAGTGAAGGCTGGGACGTGCAATAAGCTAGTGCTATTCATGATGATTCATTTGCTTGCTGACTGCTCATCAATATCGGACTGTCAGTGCAGTTGAGAGAAGCATAGTAGTGATAGTACGCGTGTAGTTTATTACTTAGTATTACTTTGCTTGTGTTGAGATAATTGTTTATATTATTAAACGAATTCGGCACCAGCCAAGTGGAAATAAAAAAAAGATAGACTCTAAAAAGAAGAAACTTCGAGGCTGCAAAAAGTTCGAAGAAGTTATCAACATGTCTGAACAGAGGAAACCACTCGACCGGGATTGGTGATAAGAGAGGTATGTATGGTTTGCTTTATTCAGTGTGGTGTGTAATTCATGTAAAAATAGTACAGTTAAACTTGAATAATTCGAACTTGCGTAATTCGAAATCGTGGATAATTCAAATGGTTATGTCGGTCCTTTGACATTCCTATAAAACACAATCATTAGTGGATTAAACACGCAAGAGGGCTCAGCTGCAATTAAATTTTGAGGCCTCTCCAAATATTTTCAGTACCACTATTGTGTGCATTTTTTAGCTCAGCTGGGCTCCGGCGCATTTTAAACCCTGCCTATATAAGTATATATACTAAATGTATGTACCTATATACATATACCTCTAAAATATAAGAGGAAACAAATATTTTTATATCTTTGACACTGTCTATATTTTGAACCTACAATTTTACGTTGTTCCTAAAGCACATTTTCTTTTTTGGGCCGGAGAAAACATCGAACCAACCTTTGGAAGAAAATGAAATGGAAGTGGATTCTCCTGACATAGAAATTTCACAGAACTTAAGTGCTGCTAATGATACGTCGAAATTGAAACAAGACTACCTTTACAATGACAACAAATCGAAACAACAAAATTCGTTATACGAAGAAGTCGTGATAGACCAATGATACACCAAGTTGTTTAGAAGTTGAATATTCTGCCTACTACGAAGCCTTTCCTACTTTAATAGAAAATCAAGATAAGAAACATAGGCTGGTAGTAGTTGGTCCAATACAACTTGATGGATCATTTCCAAAGGATATCAATCAACAAGACCAATCTTTTTAAAGTAACTATTATAGTACAAACACAAAGTCAGGATTGAAGCTTAAAAGAAGTTGGTTATGTTACTCAAAAAACTTAGATTTTGTCTACTGCCTGCCATGTTGGTTATTCCCTCAGTTCCAATCGGAAGCACTTGAATATAGCAACTGTATATTACCGTTTTCAACAACCAGCGTTCGAGACTGGAAGCATATTTCAGGACGTATTTCAGCTCATGAAGCATCTAAAAGCCACACACACTATGAGCAGTGCTGGAAACATGGAATTTTAGAAAAAGTTTTCGACATGACCTAGTACTACAGGAATTGGTTCAGCGTTCGCAAGGGACTGTGAAATACTTCAGTCCTAAAATTCGGAATGAACTTATAAACCTATTAGCCTTAGAAATCAAAAATGAAATTACCGTTGAGCTTCAAAACTGCTTGTTACTTTTTTTTTCCATTGATTTAAGATACCACTCAGGAAGTTCTTAAATATAAGGAAGTTGATCAGTTAAAAGAAGTTTACAATAGTTAATGATGAAGAAGGGACACCTATTGATATCAAAATATGCGAAACTTTTGTATGCTTTAGAGACGTAAAAGATCATTCTGTCCAAGGTCTTGCAGAAGAAATACTTACTTCATTGGAAGGGAAAAACTTGGATTTGACCAAATGTTGTGGACAAGTCTACGACGGGGCTGCAGTCATGAATGGGGCATACAGTGGAGTGCAGCAGAGTATATTGAACGGCCTCAATACGAAGTTTTGCCCTGGTTAAAAATATATTTTAAAAAAAAATTAGACAAAGAAAACCCCAATTGAACACCAAAAGAATAAAACTTCGACGCAAAACCTGAGATAAAAATCTAACTTACTCCACAAATCTGAGGTTGGTTGGATTCTCTTGATGGAGACGTATTAAGCCACTGTGTCAGAGGCAGGACAGGCAGATCATTTCCTCTTGGAAGCAGTAAACAAACTGTCTACACTGCTACAGCAATGTTGCACGATGTTGGCACTAGTTCTCTATACAACATTCTTTCCACACTGTAGTTGTGTAAGCACAAAGTTGCATTCAAAACTAGGGGAAGTGACATTTTCGATTACAAGAGTTTTTTAGTGTATTTCTTTTTGCCGTAGTTTTTATATTTTCCTGTAGGTTACCAAGGAAGAATATATTTTGGAGAAGTTTCCGAAAATATTAAATTCCAGAAATTATCTACTAATTACAAAGTCAACTTCCCAGATTATGGCGTTTTATAAGGATGTAATAAATTGGTGGCGCAAATATTTTCTCTTTATCACTAAATTTAAAGAAACCCGACTACGGAACAGAGGAGAAAGGTTCTCTTGAAAGAATGTTGTGTTTTTTGGTTTCGTCAGTCTTTCGACTGGGTTTGATGCAATCCACCATCCCTTCATATCCTGTGCTAATCTCTTCATTTCTACATACCCCTTACAACCCACGTCCTCAATTATCTGCTTCTTATATTATAATCTGTGTCTTTCTCTACAGTTCTTACCTTCAACTGTTCCCTCCACTAACAAATTAACCAATTCAGGATGTCTCAAAATATAACCTATCAGCCTGTCTCTTCTTTCTGTAAGCTTCTTCCACAAACTTATTTTCTCACCCATCATTTCCAAAATTCGTTCATTTCTTACTTTGTCAGTCTACTTAATTTTCAGCATTCTTCTGTAAAACCACATTTCAAATGCTTCAATTTTCTTTATTTCCGGTATTCCTAAAGTCCATGTTTCATTACCACAAAGTGCTGTGCTCAACACAAAGAGTTTTAAAAAGTTCTTTCTAATTCCTAGATCAATATTTGAAACTAAAAGGTTTTTTCTTTTTCATGAAGGCTCTTTTTGCTAGTGCTATTCTGCTTTTAACATAATTCCTGCCTTGGCCATCGATTGTAATTTTGCTTCCCAAGTAACAGAACTCACTTACTTCTCCTATTACATCGGATCCTATTTTTATATTAAATCTACTAGTATTTGTATCATTTCTGCTACATTTCATCACTTTTGTCTTGCTTTGATTTATATTCAGTCCAAAATCTTCCTTCAGTATTTTGTTCATGCCATACAGTAACTTCCCAATATCCTCAGCCCTCTCTGCTAACAAGACAATGTCATCGGCAAATCGTAGCAAACTGATTTTATCTCCCTGAAAACTTATGTCACATGGAAATTTTTCTTTGACTTTCTTCATTGTTTCTTCCACATACAAGTTGAATATTAACGAGGATAGACTACAACCTTGTCACACATCCTTTTGTAACTGATGCATGTCTCTCTTGATTCTCTACTTTTATTATAGTCACTTGATTCTTGTATAGTCACGAGCGCCAGCTTTCAGAAAACCTCATGGGTGCTCATACTCATTCGATGACTCATTTGTTTTAAAAGAATTGGCCGCTTTTGAAAGGTTTTCATTGGCAGATGTTGATGTTGCAGGAAATAACTTAAGCTATCTTTCATCCTAGAAACATTTAAGATTTCGTACCAAAAAAAAAAAAAAACCTTCAAAAGCTTTTACTAAAACGAAGTAAGTCGCGGGCATCAGTTTGTCTTACGTAATCACGATAATCGTACCCAAATCCCTAAAGTAGTTATAAGACAGCTTAGCACAGTAAGATTTTGCGTTTTCTAAATTCCATTCCACGCCAATAAAACGGGTCCGGTCTTTTTGATGTAATTGGGTAACAAACTTTCAGATTTTAAAGTTTATAATATTGTCTACTAATTATTTTTTATCCCTAGTAGAACTCAGAATTTTCTTATTGCATCTGTTTTGAATCCGCTAGCAATTAGTACAGAGATACAAAGGAGAAGGAAAAAAATACTAGTAAGAAAATGCTAGTTTCAACAATGAAGAAAGGATACCTATCATAGTGCAAATGACAAATTAAAAATGAAGCAATGTCCTCAACATTTTTCAGATTGACATTATTTACTCGTGTAATATTTAAAAGCATGTTGCGATGAAACACAAACATCAAAGTTATCTACATAGAACTGTTTCACATATCTGCTGCTTGTTCAGTAAGAAATACTGCAATTCCATGTTACTCAAATGTGACATATCATCTTTAGTAAAGCGCTTGTAAATACAGCCTACGACTTTATCTAACACCTCAAAATATATATTTCGATAAAGTCAGCTGACGAGGTAAATTGAAGTTTACTTGACGAATCATCTATCTTTTGAGAAATCCTTATTTTTGAAGTTTTAGGTTATTCCAATTCCAAGATAAGAGCTAAGTTCACAGTCAGTTTCCAAAGGTTTTGAAATTTTTCGTCAGTTCTTTGGGATGATGTAATGTGTTTTTCAGTATTAATATTACTGACAGCTTTTAGCAGGTGTAAAGAAATTTTCCATAAAGTTGTATTCAAAACTTCGACAAGATAGAGAATTTCTATCAGAAATTTGATAGTAAAAAGAGATTCAAAAGACTGAAGAGTTTTTAAAAACCATTTTGTTTTTACAAGGGCATTACCTTTTGACTTTTTTTGTCGTTCAAAAAACATAGTTAGATACTATAATTGTTTAGAATAGTTTTAAAGGAAGATTTATAACAACACCATATTGCTGGGCAATCACGCCGCAAAGAATGGTTTTCAGCTTCGTCAACTGCCTATAGTGATTAAAAACAAGCTTGGCGTATCCTGAACCATGTACTCAGGCAGTAAGCTCTCTTACTAACGCTAAAATATCTCTTATTGCAAGCATTTTTTCCAGTTAGTCTCGAACAATCAGATGTAACGAATGTGCGATGCAATGCACATGAATTGCCCTTGCTTCGACTGATTTAACCCACGATTGAAGGCCAATATGCGCTCCACTAACATTGGCAACGGCATCTGTACATAGTCCCCTATACATCTTGATATTTATGTCGAATAAATAGCGATAACGTGTGACAACCGTCTATATCCGCTGCGCTGGAACCATGACTGTAACTCGCAACGTCTGTTATCGCAGCTTCAAGAATCGAATGTAATTTGAATATTCATCCTCGTGGCCCCTTAAAGCTAGGATTCGGTTACCTAAAAAACGAAGAGTTGAAATGAATTTTAAGAAGGCGGTTCTAGCTATTTTCGTATCTTCAAGTTTATTTTTTGATAACATGCAGTGTTCATTCGCGCCACATTCTTAACTGGCCTTATGCAATACACAAAAACAGTGAAGGTCGGAATTTCACTACCTTTTTAAGCCTTTCAAAAGCTTTATTACTTGATGAAAAAAGCTACTTTAAGCGAATGCCTTAGTGGACTCATTTCTCGATTTTTTTTGGCACAGAAATGTCACTAGACATGATTTCTTTACAGATTGATCGAAACACTTTATCTATATCTCCATATAAAGCAGCCAAGGAAAAATTGTCTACCACTGTGAAAACTACTCCTTTTCTCAAGAATTTGCAGAAATAACATTATCTTGTCGGAGTTGTCGAGCTGTACTAAGTTGAGAAGAGCTACTAGTGTAAGGTTCAGATTTTGGCACCTCACGATTTCTAACGAGGAATGTATCCATCTAAGCAACCAATTTTCCGAAATAACCATATAACAACTCGCGCGTCGCGATCTCGAAGCACGCGCTTTGTTTACTATATATAGGCGACTGACATAGCCGCGAAACGCAGCTGTGGAGAACGGGAGTGGCACGACGGAGGGCGGAGGCGAGTTGCTTTACGTGCTCGTCACAGATCATACTTACCACTTACTAGTTGGTGTTAGGTATTCTCGTTGGGTATGACACCCAGTCGTACACCTCTGCCACGCGGCTTGTGAGTCGGTAATAAAGTTATCGCTCAAAGTCGATTACAGATTAGTTTCGATATCTATGTTCATGGGTGCTTGAGCCCCCGAGCACCCACAGAGTCGGCACCCCTGTATATAGTTTATAGAGTATTCTCCTATCACGATACTTTAGACCTGACTTCTTTAAAATTTGAACATCTTGTCCTACCTAACATTATCAAAAGCTTTTTCTAAATCAACAAATGCCATAAAAGTATCTTTGTTTTTCTTGATCCGCCCTTCAAGTATTAATCTTAAAGACAAAATTGCTTCCTTTGTACCGCGATTTTTCCTAAACCCAAACTGATCTTCACTTACTATCACTTCTACTACCCGTTCCATCCATTTGTATATTATTCTGGTCAGTAATTTTGAAGCATGTGATGTTAGACTAATGGTGCGGTAATTCTTACATTTGTCGGCTTGTGGTTTCTTTGGAAGTGTGAAGATGATATTTTTATTAAAATCAGTTGGAATATTTCCTGTTTCATAACTTTTCGTTATCAGCTTGAATAATCTTTCGATTACTTCCTCTACTATGGAGTTAAGAAGTTCTGCAGGGATCTCATCAATTCCAACTGCCTTATTTGCTTTCAAGTCATTCAGAGCTTTATTAAATTCTGTCCTCAAAACAGGATCTCCTAAGTCATCAATGTCGACATCGCCTTCCTTTTCCATTCCACTATTGTTCAAGTCATCCCCAACATACAGTTTCTCAATATATTCTTTCCATCGGTTAGCTCTATCTTCTGAGCTTAAAAGAGGTTTCCCATCGGCAGCTTTAATGTTCATACCTCTTTTCTTTATTTCTACAAAATTCTGTTTGATCTTGTAGTGGGTGCCTTGGTGGGCAAACTACGTTACAATTATCTTTCACACCTTTATGATTAATAATTGTGGATTTTTAATTTTAATTTTTATGAAGGAGTGAAAATTTATTAATTTTGCAAGAATCTCGACATTAGTTGGAATTTAGGAAAAATTGTCACAATATGACATTTATTTTCTTATCACTGGCGATTACAAGTCTGAGCGAATTTACCGTTAACATTAACACAAATTGGCAAAATCATAAAAGCAATGCTCAGAGGTACAATTAGCCGTCATGAGCAAGCAAACAATTGTATATTCACTTTTAAATATTTCTCAGAATCAAAATGCAAGAAATAATGACAATTGGAAACAATGAAAAATATAAGTTATGACGACCTCAGACAAAGGTATCATAATACTGAGACTTTACAGTTAAAAAAAGAAAATCATGGGCGCCACGAATGAACAATATATGATTCGAAAATAACTAGTTCTGGCAAATTATGCCGCTAGCTCAGGGGTTTTTACAATTACAAAGTGAGAACATAGATCTATCCACTCAAAGTCGTTTAAGGGTTCTGTTTCACGGAATGCACAATCGGATGGCTTGGTCGTAATAAGTAACCATTGTAGTTCTGCACTGATGTCTGCGGTGATTGGAGCGGACCCACGGTTTGTGAGACTATCTCACAAGTCGGCTACAGGCATCTCAGGTCTGACAATGCGTGTCATCGCATTACCGGCTGTGTTGCTGTGATAAGCTTGCTCCATCAAGCCGGCAGCCAGAAGTCGTATAGCAGCAGTTGGCGAAAGAAGTCAACTTTCCAAGTCAACCTCACACTAGACTCGCATAGCATGGACTCGAAGATCGAATTGAAGCTCGTCGCTCTTCTTCCTCGCGAGGAAACTTCTCGCTCCGCCCCTTGTAGTCTCGAAGCTCACATATAACAGAAATTCCCAGGATTTTAAGTCATACGCTCATTTGGATTGGATCTTCAGGTCGGCACCTAATGTCACGTGATTTCCCCGATATGTGTTTTGCCCAGCGATCTAACAGAGGTCGGACATATTCGGCTGCGTTCGGGGACGACTCAGTGTTCGGGCGGCAGGCATTTCCCGCCCGGTGAGTGACCTTGTTGACCGCCCATCCCCAGGGAGCAGAGTGTGTGGTCCGGCAAACCCCAGATCCGCGACTTCTTGTCGCCATGGTTCGGGAAGACCACGATTAGCTTCAAGCCTACACAGCTCAATAATTCTTTAATATTCGCTTTACCAAGATACACTGTATGTTCACCATTTCATTACAGTCCTCACTTGGAATCTTGCGTACTTTATAAAATTACAACAAAAATCTATTTAGGTGGTCGCCCAATATTTATGGAAATTACTTAACATTATGACATATACAATAAAAATGCACCTTGTAACGTGACAACAGCGCGTCATGTTACATATTGCCGTCCGTTGGTGAAAATAAAATTATGACAGAATAATTTTATTTTTAACTACCTAACTCAACAACTCAAGCATTTTTTTTGTTGACAATTACATTTATTTTAAATGTAATTCCAATAACCATCGGCATTCCTGCGCTGTAAGGTGAATTTATAACGGGAACATATGTCCTTTTGGCTGTTTTACAATTCTTTACAGACAGAAGCACGTGAATTCAGGTAGCCTTCCCAAAATGCAAAGTTATATTAAACACAATACTAAAATAGACATAAAAATATATTATTTATATACATGTTCAAATAACAATCTTGAAAGAAACTTGTATCAAATCTTATCATTAAATTAGTAAAATGAACACATTAATAAAACAAAACATTGTCAGACAACATATGCAACAAGTGGTTGAACTATACATTGTATATACAATTTTAGCATCCAGGTTTTTACTCATGTGTATTGAAAATAATTCTGCCCTCAACAAGCATCCATATAAATGCAAGAGGTGAGTGGAAGGTTAACTCATTAAATCCACGAACCTCATCTCACAACAACGGAGAAATTTAGTGGGAATCCAAGACGTGATTTTCATCATGACCGACGGTTAATTCAACAAGCATTTTAGAGAGAAGATGTGTCCGTGTTCATGGTCAAACATGACCAACTGTAATCTTGAATTTGAATGACGCGGCATTTACTTATAATTCAACGTGGTGTGGAATGAACGATGTAAGTGCATGTTTTCGTGTGTTACGTAAATTATGAACCTTACTCGTTGAATGTTAGGTGGTCTCCTAATTAGTCTTTCATTGGTCGACATCTCTAAGTTTTATCATACCGTCTGTGAAGTGATTGCGAATTTCATGGCGAAAGGAAACTGTATTTGCTCATGGGTATATTTAATGGAATTTCTATAAAATTTACCAAACCCATAGGAGACATTTATACATATTATGCGGTTTGACTTGACCTTTCGTCATCGTCAACCAAAGTCGCTGTAGCATCTTTGGCATACAAGCGGACCCAAAACATAACCATTCCGCACATAAAATGAAAGGATAATTAATAGCGTAACTATCATTCCTCAGTAATATTACGATTCCTTCACAATGGGTCTATTGATGACTCGAGATTATCTCACATTCAAAGAATAAAATTTTTATTTTTATTTAGGAGTTATTATAATACTCTTAACATGTCCGTCTACTCCACGTTTTAAGCCGAAAATCCATCCCAGTTAGCGAATATTTTCCTTTTATATACACATACTTCATTAGCTTGTATGAAATAGCTTTAACCTTCGTGCGTTGTACGGCCCATTCTCCGATTTTCCGTTTGTAGATACAACGCAATTTTGAGATTTTCACGCTAGCAGAATACTATGAATTTATCTAAAGAGAAAATATAAACCTTGAAATTATTTTCGTTGAGTTTACACAATTCTGAGCTAATGTATGTTGTCCAACAATAGTTTTAATCTAATTTATGGAATACTATACAATTTACAGTGAGGGCACGCAAAATACCGCTAGAACGATGCATGAAACTTATTGTTTCCTTTCTCATTCATTCTTGGGTATTCGCTACCTGACAGAATTCTCTGCACCTGCCGGTTGAGCTCAGCTGCCTATCTGCACTAATGAGCTCAGATGTCCGAGGGTAGCTGTGTCCAGCTCTTTCGAAACCATTACGTTGTATGGAATGGCTTTAGGTTCCGGGCGTAATGAGGCCCGATCTCGGTTTGTCCGTCCATCAACATATAACAATTCTTCGAGATCACTCTGGCCACCGAATACGGCCCGGAATAAAGCAGGAAAAACTTAGATATCACCAAAAATCTTATTGTTCACGTCTTCACCATCGGTGCAGTTATCATATAAAAAATTCCTTTTTAATTGAAGTTAGAATCAAAGATAATAACCTTAACTTGCAACGTTAGGTGAATTATTGAATATATCCCGTAAATATAGTTTTTCCCCTTTGCCTTTACAAATGCAGTCGCCTTTAACTCATTGATCTTTTACCTCGCACTATCGTTAGCAAAATAACAGCAAGGTGTTGTGAAAACTCTCCTGTGTACCTATAATCCTTCAACTTATGATTCCTAATTTCTGTGATGACCAACAAAATTTGAACAAATCTTTCTGGCAAAGTTTCGTGTTCCATAAGGCATTATATACGGCACTTTCGCCACCTTAATAGATACACAAAGTAAAATACGTTGATGAGATAACATGCCATCTTCGATCAACACAGACAAAGCGATATTTACGGTCGCTGCACACCTCTGCCCAGAAAAGATATAATGCAACTACCTAAGGTAAAACGTTACATCGACCTCATGCATTACAAAATGTTGAAACCCTTTTCGTTTATGTCACAGAATACATGTTAGAAAGCATATCACAATATTTGTATCGCTGTCAGATTTATTGTGATTGCGAAGACAAGAAATTTTGCTTGCTAATGGCGCTTAATTTTCCGCGAGTGCGTTTCAATTTATCTGGCTCAGGAAAACATTTAATATTTCAGGATTTTTATCAAATCACGTCCACTTAACAGCGTGAAAGTCAAAAGTGACTATTAATATTTCACGTGTACAAAATATAAAGTTCGGAATAGCAAAATAAGCATTAAAAATTCCGAATGTGGAAATATCCTAAGTAGCTTTAACTGTAAGTGCAAATTTGCTAACTTGAATTTTGTTTGATTTTCCGTTTATCTAATCTTCCCAGCAAAACAGACGGTTTAGACTAGCGGAACTGGCATCGGCATTTTTCAAGCATCATTAATTTCGGTAAGGCGTCTAACCTTAAAGAATGTATACTGTACTGTACACTTATATTTTCCCTTTTTTGATCCAAATCGGACAATTTCATAGTCAGCCTTTTCGTCATCGTATTTGGCACGCTACACAACTTGTTGAACAATGTCTACAAGACGAATTTGAGACGTCCATGGATCTTTCTCTGGAAAATAATTCTTCATCGCGAATATTCGTCTTTACCGCTTTCAACAGGATTTTGAGCGACATAGAAGTTTGATCTTATAATGTCACAGGCGTTCGGCTGTTCGTGCCCACCAGCTAATGACATTCCTGGAACAGGTATAGTGTCCGTCGACCGACCCCACTTACTAACGTGTCCAGCTGACAATTGCGTCTTTTCTGACCGCAAGGAATGAACAAATTGTGTAGTGTTCCACACAAAGTTACGGACAGAAAATTTCCACGCGATGTTTGATAGGCTGTGAATTTTGAGACTGATTTCGCATTTCTCTCTTGTCTGGCTTTCAAGAACGACATGTACTGTACATCTTTCCTCTCCTGCCCTACAAATGTCTTATGCTTTACCGACAGTTTGCACTTAACTGTGGATCCTCAAGATTGATTTCAGATATTTTTGCGTACAAACTGACAATTTCACTGACTAAGAGTTGAGTGGTGACTTTAACAACCGACTCACTCGCAGTCTGTAATACCGCATTCGGAGGATTTTGTGAGGGACTAAAATTACCACGTTCGGCTTCCAGAAGTTCGTCCAGTGACAATTTTAACTCGGTTTGTGCCGTCTTAACGAGCTCGACCGAACTTGCTACGGCAGTCACCTCCGAGTTAAGTTTTCTGAGGTTTTGTTCAGTATGGTCTTTGACCTCGTGAACAAATTCCGAAATTTGCTCTAGGTTTTGGCCGTTCTCGTTTCGTATCTGTTCAATGGACAGGTCGGTGGCGTCAAGTCTTTTAGCCAACTGTTTATTGCCCGTTAGCAAAGAAGCACAGGTAGTTTTTACTTCTTCTGTGTCCCTTTCCAGCTTAGAAACAATTTTAGTCACATCAGACTTAAATTCGGACATTTCTTTTGTGACCTCAGAACGGAAGGTGGATATTATTCCGTACAAATTTGTTAATATCGCAGCTTGCGAACCAAATCGTGCATCAAAACTCTGCTTAAGCAAATCCGAATTTCACTTATTTTCCTCCTTTTGTGAAGTAATTTGCAGGCTTAATTCCTGTGTTTGTGACTTAATTTTCTGTATTAGTTGTTGAAATTGATGGCTATTTTTGTTGGCTCGATTGCTCTATTGCAGTCATCAACATGTTGAACATTTGCTGTGAAGAGAGGGGTGGTGCTTCTACAGGAATTTGTGTCATTTGTTGCGTCTGTTCTGAATGTGCGAGCGTATTCTGTGTCATCTCACCGACAGGTGACGGAAAATTTTCCATATCTTCCTGTGGCGACAAAGTAGACTGCAAACTATATGAGTGGGTGGAAATTACACGCCCCTCGCCTGCAGCCAATATTTCGCTTTGTTCCGTTAACTGAACCTAACGTTCATGATTTCCGGAGATTTTTGCCTATCAGACTGATCTTCCATATCGAAACCTTTTATTGTACGGGATCGCAGCTTCATATGAACACACAAAGAATGAATTTACACCGCAATTATGCAATGACGAAATCTAGATTCACTAACAACAAAAATACCACGAATTTCAATACACACAAATACATATACCCCTCCAAAATACAGCAAGAGAAAATAACGATGAATCATGCAACAAAACACCATGGAAGCAGACTTACTTTCAAACACATGGGCAAAACATGTGTGTCTTTAATTTTCTTATAAGCTACCATGCATTAAAAATCAACACTGACGTTACTCATTTAAAATTTTAAACTGATCACAAAATTGTTACAATACAAAGTGTATTGCATCTCAATTGAAATACACAAATCAACTTCCTTTTAATGAGTTGAAACAAAATAAATTTTATGCATTGAAACAAAATAAACTTTATGCATTAAAATATAAGTGAAACATCAAAATAAAATCATGTATGAATATTTATTTTCTACAAGAATAATAAAACTGCCAAAAGCCATGTGCAACATTCTGTGCAATTTTCTGACTTTGGGGTCCAAATTGTAATAATTTGAATTAGTGCCACCAAGTTCGCAGACATTAAGAAGTAATGTCTTATCTGGCACCAGCGTTGGGCGACATTATGTAGTGGGTGCCTTGGTGGGCAAACTACGTTACAATTATCTTTCATACCTTTATGATTAATAATTGTGGATTTTTAATTTTAATTTTTTATGAAGGAGTGAAAATTTATTAATTTTGAAGAATCTCGACGTTAGTTGGAATTTAGGAAAAATTGTCACAATATGACATTTATTTTCTTATCACTGGCGATTACAAGTCTGAGCGAATTTACCGTTAACATTAACACAAATTGGCAAAATCATAAAAGCAACGCTCAGAGGTACAATTAGCCGTCATGAGCAAGCAAACAATTGTATATTCACTTTTAAATATTTCTCAGAATCAAAATGCAAGAAATAATGACAATTGGAAACAATGAAAAATATAAGTTATGACGACCTCAGACAAAGGTATCATAATACTGTGACTTTACAGTTAAAAAGAAAATCATGGGCGCCACGAATTAGCAATATCATTCGAAAATAACTAGTTCTGGCCGCTAGCTCAGGGGGTTTTTTACAATTACAAAGTGAGAACATAGATCTATCCTCTCAAAGTCGTTTAAGGGTTCTGTTTCACAGAATGCACAATCGGATGGCTTGGTCGTAATAAGTTACCATTGTAGTTCTGCGTCTGATGTATGCGGTGATTGGAGTGGACCCACGGTTTGTGAGACTATCTCACAAGTCGGATACAGGCATCTCTGGTCTGACAATGCGCGTCATCGCATTACCGGCTGTGTTGCTGTGATAAGCTTGCTCCATCAAGCCGGCAGCCAGAAGTCGTATAGCAGCAGTTGGCGAAAGAAGTCAACTTTCCAAGTCAACCTCACACTAGACTCGCATAGCATGGACTCGAAGATCGAATTGAAGCTCGTCGCTCTTCTTCCTCGCGAGGAAACATCTCGCTCCGCCCCTTTGTAGTCTCGAAGCTCACATGTAACAGAAATTCCCAGGATTTTAAGTCATACGCTCATTTGGATTGGATCTTCAGGTCGGCACCTAATGTCACGTGATATCCCCGATATGTGTTTTGCCCAGCGTATCTAACAGAGGTCGGACATATTCGGCTGCGTTCGGGGACGACTCTGTGTTCGGGCGGCAGGCATTTCCCGCCCGGTGAGTGACTTTGTTGACCGCCCATCCCCAGGGAGCAGTGTGTGTGGTCCGGCAAACCCCAGATCCGCGCCTTCTTGTCGCCATGGTTCGGGAAGACCACGATTAGCTTCAAGTCTACACAGCTTTACCAAGATACACTGTATGTTCACCATTTCATTACAGTCCTCACTTGGAATCTTGCATACTTTATAAAATTACAACAAAAATCTATTTAAGTGGTCGCCCAATATTTATGTAAATTACTCTAACATTATGACATATACAATAAAAATGCACCTTGAAACCTGGCGACAGCGCGTCATGTTACAATCCTTCCATGTGCATCATCTACTTTACCTACGATCATTTCCTTTTCTACTTCTTCACACTTTTCTTGTAGCCATTTTTATTTTACTATTTTGCATTCTATTTACATGATTTCTAAATTGCCTGTACTGCTCTCTTCCTGCTTCACCCTGAGCATTTTTGTACCTTCTCCTTTCATCCATCAGCTCCAAAATTTCTTCTGTGATCTAAGGTTTTCGGGCAGCTTTTTCCCTAAGGCCTAATGTTTCTTTACCAGCTTTCATTATTTCGGTCTTTAATGCATTCCATTCGTTCTCGGTTGAGCTCCTTTCACAGTTACTTGTTAGACCTAGGTCTACCATTTCTGAAAAATTTTCTCTTGTGCTAGATTGTTTCAGTTTATTCACTTCCAGTCTGTTCTGCTTTCACTGTTTCCTTATTCGCTTAAAATCCAGCCTGCACTTCATTATTATCAAATTATGGTCAGAGTTTATGTCTGCTCCTGGGTACGCTTTACAGTCTAGAATTTGATTCCTGAATCTCTGTTTGACCATGATATAATCTAGCTGATATCTGCCTGTATTCCCAGGACGTTTCCAGGTGTATATTCTTGTTGCCTGGTTCTTAAACAGTGTGTTTGCCACTACTAGCTTATATCTTTCACAGAATTCTAGCAACCTGCTTCCTCGCTCATTTCTTTCTCCTAGACCAAAATTTCCTACAGTATTCCCCACTTTTCTTTCTCCAACTATTGCATTCCAATCACCCATGATTATTAGATTTTCCTCCCCCTTCACATATTGGATTAATTCTTCAATTTCAGCGTATATTTTTTCTATTTCTTCGTCATCTTCCTGTGACGTTGGCATATACACTTGTACTAATGTGGTTGGTTAGTTTCTAACCTCATCAAAATAATCCTGTCACTAAACTGTTCATATTAACTCACCCGTTTCCCTACTTTCTTGTTCTTTACTCCATGTATGAGACCCTAGACCAATTACCCAAATTCGGACAGTTCCAAGCTCGAATGAAAATACCAATGTTATTTTTTCACACTCGAGCAGACATATAAATTTGCAATCTGGAGAACTGGTATTGTAAAGATGCTCTCATATCTGAGAACATACAATTATCACTTACAGTCAAGAGTGAACATATAAATTTTCCTTCTGCCACAAAACATAGATATGGAATATTGGCTTTCTTAATCGAGCAAAACAACAGTGGGATGCTAGAGCCGCTCCCAGCGACCACGAGCCCTTCCCCCATGTGTTCTTACTTAGAGCGTCCGATCGCAGCAAGCGGAAAACAAAGTGTCACCGTCATTCATTCATAAAATTAACAAATGGGCTACCGAATGTTAATTTATAACATCCATAACATTGAATTGTGATTCGCTGTTTATTCCGTATTTCCTAGTGTCATTGGGTTTCTCACACCTGTGTTATTTCATTTTGTAATTGGAAAACGTTTGTCCCGCTAAACTTGTTTCGAAGAATTGATCCCCACTTTTTTTAACTGTCATTCAATTGAGTCCTCAAATATAATTTTTCCTTCGCGCTGTTTAGAATAAAAGAAAAAGTTAGCTCTCTTTAGTGCAGAATGAAAGGATTTTCTGTGTGAAAACATACCTCACGTGCTGTCTAATCATGGGTTCCACTGATTTGTCTCGCTGCTCTACCAGTTAGGGATCGTCCATAAACCATGTAGCTCCATTTTGGCTTCCTGTGAGCCCCCTTTCGTGTGGTAATGGCCGAGCAAAGTATTACCTTCGACTTACCCAGCATTGCACGTGAATTCATCCAGTATCCTCACCGTCAACTTTTGGTTCTTCCGGTTGGCGTCTTGCATGTACAGGCTGGAAAACACTAAAATAATTTTAACTATTGACTTGAGCCATTTTGCAAATAACTTCGAAGATGTTATTGACAGGCATATTTTCTTGGTTTCTTCGGAAAGACAAGGGGAATGATACAGTTGAATGGTACATCTTAATATGCACAGAAGCGAAATGTACTTCCTCGCGATAATCGAATGACTGAATAAAATAGTGGGAGGTTCGGGCCTCGCCCGTGAGCATACGAAGGGTGGATATAGTGGCGAAATTTCGAATACGGACTAAATCATTAAAAAAATGGCAAGTTTACGGCGTGATCTTCAAGAAGAAACTGCACATAGGATTCATCTCTGTACGGCCGGTTAGCATCACGTGGTGTGGATGCATAGTTTTAATTGGCCAGTTGGAGGCGTCATTCAGTAGGTTCCAGAACATTTCGAACCTTGTTTCTCACGGTAAAAACTGCTGCTCTGTGACCTTGCATGTGGGATTCAGATATCTGCAAACGCGGTTCAAGTTCTGCGTCCGCTCAGGCCTGTAGATCACCGAGGCTGGCTTGCACCTCACTAGAATACCAACTACAAAATTGTTGAAATATGCTACACTATTGGCTTGGGTCACTACCCTTATCCCCCCACCCACGTAGCTTTCTCCCTTTTGATTCCAGTTTTCTCTTGTCAGATTACTGTAAATTACATACAGAGATAATTAAATGAAGGAAATAAATATCCACATGCTGTTGTGTTTTCTGTACCTTATTTTAACTGAAAAATAATATGAACGGAAAGCTACGTGGCCTAGCTCGCCCCCCCCCCCCCCTACGTAGTGCAGTGTAGCTTTCCAGCCAACCCCTTCCCCCTAGACTGAGCCACGGACTTTATTGACTCTACCATACTCTCAGAATTCAATTCAGGTATCCTTTCAGATCTGGGTGGGGCACGTCCAGATTGAAAAAATATATGTAATCATTATTATTTATATGATAATGTGGAGCAGTACACAAGTGCTGGTACTGGTCTGAATTAGATTACAACATTTCTCCTCCTAAAAATCAATGATGTCAAATAGTTGTGCACATTAATAAATTTTGTATAATGGTAACAAACTGTCGCTAAGTACTGAAAATAAGAATAGAATGCAGAAAAATAATCCATCATTTATCACAGATGAAAGCAGGAGGGACAGACCAACACACACACACAAAATCCACAATATTTCGGTTTATAATTGTTGCTTGGCTTTTAAATATGCTGAAAACACAAACTCAACACGAGAAGTATCTATTTTGTATGAAAAATATACTGAACTAGTAAACAAAACGTAGCACAAAGCCATCTCCGCAGAATAACAATGTTTATATGTTGGTCACGGATCACAAACTATACTATAACAGAGATATTATTAAGTAATGAAGGCAAGTAATTATAAATCACTAAATACAAACAAATCATACTTTAACACTCCTACCGAATTACAGCCTTCTATAAACAATTATAAACCAATATTTATATTCACTTGTATCAGTGTTGATTAAGTAACAGCTGCTCTGGGTTAGATGAGAAGCACAATCCACAGTCAGGTGCGCAGCTACCATAGGGCTAGGCGGTGCAGTGCACCGGGTTCCTCACGCTCAGGGGGCCCCAAGTGCAGCTCGAAGGGCCGGGCCTTCAGAACAAATGGGATGAGAGACTTTTTTTTTTATCTCTGAAGGCCTTGTGAATCCAGACACACTGCTGCTCAGGGCCCTACCAGCAACTTGGCGGAGCTAAAAAAAAACAGTCGCCCATCCGGTCTGAGGGCCCAAAATAATTATATTTCGCACCGGGGCCCTTATTGACCTAGCTACGCCACTGTGTATAGTTCTTGGTTTCTTTGAAGTATTTTAGGATTTTCTTGACAGCATTCCAGTGTGAGTCGTCATAAGAATGTAGGAATCGTCTCACCTGATTTATGGTAAACATAATTTTTGGTCTGCTTATTATTGCTTCATGGATAAGTGATCCCACTGCTTCCCTGTAGGGGTGATTTTTCTCAGTTACTCCATTAGCCATTGAAAGTTTCACTTGCAGATCAGCATGAATACTGTAAATATTTGCACCAATCATATCAAATTTTCTCAACAACTGTTCTATATACTTAGTCATTCTTTGGCAACCGTTACGTGAAGTAGTGTCTTCTGTGTTACTTTAAATTAAGGTGTGTGGATAGCTTTTGTTTTATCTTTGCTTGTTTGTTTAGCAGCACCAGTAGTTAGTTGATCTTCGGTTACTGGTGCCTTCTGTGTTAATTTAACGTCTGTAGATAGCTTTTGTTTCATCTTTGTATATTTGATTACCAGCAATAGCAGTTAGTCGATGGCCGGTAACCGTTACGCGAAGTACTACCTTCTGTGTAAATCTGAAGCATGTATGTAGCTATAGCTTCAGCTTTGTATATTTAATTACCGCCAAAAAAACGCCTGCTATTGAGAACGCTTAGTGAGTCCGTTTTTTTCGTATAGTTCTTAGTTTTTTTGTGTGTGACGAAAGGTAGCATGTGTAGGGACTGTGGTTGTTATGTGCAGACACTGGCTGAGGTGGCTGATGCACACTCAGCTTGCAGCTTTGTTAAAGAGAGTTACACGGCTGGAAGCTGCCGCAATTGAGTGCAGTAGATGGGGTATTGGTGACGCTTTAGAAGCTAAGTGGCTCACAGGTTCTCGCCTACCAGTCCAGGCAGAGACGTTGGAATCTGTACAGCGGTCGCCTGGTGGTGACTGGCGTATGGTTTCAGGACGTCACACCGCATGCGGGGGCAGTCGTACTAGCCTGATTCCCAGGAATGCGAGCTTGCACCACTGTCCAACTGGTTCGATGTATTGTCTGGAACTGATTCAGTCCTGCAATCGTCATCCTGTGAGTCGACAGCCTCCTAGCCCGTTGGGTCTGGGTAACTGCAGAAGGGGTCAGCAGCTCTATCGTTAAGCGGTTTTTCGAGTCCCTTAGGGAAATGGCGAATAGGTCGGGGATGAAATCTGGTATCCATTCATTGTATATTGCTGGGGGTCTGATCCAAGATGTGGAACAGGCCATCCCGAAAGCCACTGAACAGACGGGGTGTAGCCAGCTGCGGATTTTGCCTCATGTCGCCACCAAATGATGCTTGCCGCCTAGGGTCGGAGATTATCCTCTCTTCCTTTGGGCGACTTGCAGAAAGGACGAACTCTGTGGCCATTGGCCACAAGATTACGGCTGAGCTAACTGTCTGCAGCATTGTCGACAGAACTGACTGCGGAGCTCTGATTCAGAGTCGTGTTGAGGAGCTGAACCAGAGATTACGGCGTGATAGTCATGGCTGCAGTTTCCTCGATCTTTGCCCTGGGGTTGAATCATGTAGGGATCCCTTGGATAGATCAGGTGTGCACCACACACTTGAATCGAATACACAGGTGGCAGGGGCCGTTTGGACTTCATTGCAAAAAGTACAAGGCAATGTGAATAAGTAACAAAAAGAATTTTTCCTCACGAGTACAAAGTAAAAAATTCAGTTGCTGAAGTATCTGAGTATTAGTATAAAGCAACATGAAATGGGACTTGCACTTCTGACGTAGGCAAAGCTAATTCTAAATTACGATTCATAGGAATTGTAATGCTGATACAAAGGAAATAGCGTATAAAACACTAGTGCGTCTGGATTACCGTTATGGAGTTTCAGATCCGTATCGGAAGGGCCTGATTGACTCAGTGGAGAGCCTCTCGATTCGACTGGTTGCTATAGCCGTAATGAAAGCATCACAGAATTGATACATAGATTGGACTGAGATTGTTTGTAAGACAGACAACGTCATTTGTGTTTGAATTTATTGGAGAATATGCTAAATTCTATGGCCTAGGAGTGCAGTGAGATACTTCTTCCGCCAACCTATTTGGGTCGCAAAGACCGGAGGGATAAGATTCGAGAAATAAGATGCCGTACTGATGCTTTTATGTATTCTTTCTTTCCTTGTGCTATTCGGGATTGGAATGCACAGAATTAAGATTGGTGATTAGCACACTCTGCCAGCCACAATGTTTGTGAATTGCAGAGTATGGATGGAGATTGGCGTATGAAGATACAATCTTTGAATCCCTCTATTTGCATGCCAGCAAAATTAGAAAGAGGGTAAATTTTCAAATCAAAATTCTTTTGCAAATCATAATTACTTTATTGAAGAAAGTCTTATCTCTATAGATCATAAGTCTGTCATCAATACACAGACAAAAATAGCATTTGATGTAATTGATTTTTCCAGTATAAACACACTGATCTGCTTTGGTTTTAACAAAATCAAATTTATTTAAAACTGAATTGAATTTTGTATTCCTGCAGCTTGGAACTTGTTTTAAGCCACATAAAGATTTGTTGAGTTTACATACCATATTAGGATCAGGGCCACATTTAAGCATAGGCTACATAGGCTGTAGCCTAATGGCCCTCCCCGGAAAGGGCGGCCTGCACCACAAGTAGTAACGCTTAAAAAAAAAAAAAAAAAAAAAAGGTCACCCAAAATTTTTTTGGGCCGAATTGCAGCATCCACAGTCCCCGGTGAGAGGGGGCCCACAAAGCCTAAATGCGGCCCCGATTAGGATTGCAGTCTAGTGGTATCATACTCTTTCATTTCACCATAAAAGAAAGCTGTAGTTACATTGAACTGTTATGCTGAGCTGCAATGGACAGTAACAATCGAATAGAGTTATACCTTACTTTAAGAAAATCTAGTCATAATCAATCCCATCAGTTTGAGCATATCCCATTGCACTTAGTCTGGATTTGTAACGAGGGCCACTTGGTTTATACTTAATGTGGAACACCCGTTTACATCCTATTACCTTTGCATCCTGAGTCGTTTCCACCAATGTCCATATTTCATTTTGATGTAGAAATTTTAGTTCCTTGTTTAATTTAATTTCCATGGAGTGCATGCTCCAATTGCAATTTCCCTACACACACACACACACACACACACACACACACACACACACACACACATTTTCACCCTTTCCTGTACCCACCTTCTTTTGCTCTCTACAAATTTCAACTTTAAATTTTTTCACCATTTTTGGTAAATCATTCATCAATTCTGTTATTATTACTTATATTTCGGCAGTTAATAGCGTAGAACAGAAGCGTACTAAAATAAACTGTAAAGGACGCGTTATTGCGAACAGCAATTCTTTATTACACGTTCGCACGCCAATGCGCAATACAACGTACAACAACAACATAGACCAGCGAGATTACAGACAATGCAAAGAATAATTTAATATCTGTGCATTTCACTGATAATCTCTACAATCCCCCCCTCGGAAGATCATTGACTTGTGGATGATCATTCCGCACTTCGGAGATTATGCCACCTGGACCTGCTCCACCAGCTGACTGCGATGTGACTCGTGTAGTCTGTTACACAGCGCCTTCGTGAAGATGTCCGCAACATTTTGTTCACTTGGAACATATCGAAGTTCCACTGTCCCATCCAACACCTTTTCTCTTACAAAGTGATGCCTGATTGCAATGTGCTTTGTTCTGGACTTGTCAACATAATTTCTAGCATGTGCAATAGCTGCTTGACTATCACACCATATCGTGGTTGCAATGTCACTTATTTCTTGGAAATCCAAGGACTTTAATAGTTCTTTTACCCAAAACACTTCTCTTGCACAAGCTGCCAAGGCCACATATTCTGCCTCCATTGTGCTAAGTGCAATCACAGTTTGTTTTGAACTTTTCCAGATGATTGGAGCACCTGCAAGTATAAGCACATATCCACTTATGCTCTTGCGAGTTTTTGTACAACTAGACCAATCTGCATCAGCATACGCTACAAGACTTTCATTAGTTGGGTGATATGTAATCCCATAGTCTTGTGTCTCTTTTAAATACCTAAGTACTCTTTTAGCTGCATTCCAATGACACTTGTTGAATCGTGAACAATACTGAGCCAACTTGCCTACTGAAAAGGCAATATCGGGTCTAGTTCTCTGCGATAAATATAATAGACCACCAATGAGTTCTCTGTAAGGAAGGTTCTTGAGGTCATCTTCATTACACTCGTCGAGAAACTCTGGCCTCTGCTCCATTGGAGTTTTAATTCCTTTGGCGTCTTGCAGTCCAAATTCATTCAACAGTTTGTTGACATATCCTTCTTGTGAAAAGGTGATGCTACCATTCTCTTTCTTATTGAATTTTACTCCCAGTAGATGCGAAATCATTCCTAGGTACTTAATATCAAAGCATCTCTCCAGAAGTTCTTTAACACTACTTCTCATTGATTCGTTTTCTGTTAATACAAGTAGATCGTCCACGTAAACAGCTAATATGGCCTTTCCATTTCCTTTCTTCAACTGATATACACACGGATCTACTTTATTACGAACGAATCCAAGACTTTCTAATGTTTTGTTGAGATGTTCATTCCAGCACCTTCCACTTTGTTTCAAACCATATATCGATTTGTTCAACTTACAAACCAGTTTTTCTTTACCTCTTTGTATAAACCCTTCAGGTTGTTCCATATACAAAGTTTCCTTTAAATCACTGTGAAGATAAGCAGATTTAACATCATACTGGTCCATGAACCACTTTTTCTCAACACCAATAGCCAGAGATGTGCAAGATACCTCGAAAAAAGTATTTGAATACAAGATACAAGAAACATTTAAATAATGTATCTTAGATATCAGATACAAGATACTTTTGGAAAAGGTATTTGAAATACAAGATACAAAATACATATTTTCCAGATACTTTTTTAAGATAAAATACTTTTTTTACAAAATGTATTATTTTTGTTTAGAAATATATTTTACTACAATGTACAACTGTTGCTTAAGGTTTTAAATGAGACTTAAGTATAATAAGTTTTTCAAACATCTCATCACTCATTTTTATTCGGTGGGTCTCATTATTATCTCCCCGAAAGAGAAGAGTCGTTCCACAGGGGCGGAACTTGGCAAACAAGTGTTATATTTTAAAAATATTTTCTTGATTGTTGGATAAGTATTTAAACTTTTTAGGCAGATGTCCTTATTATTAAGGTATTGAAGTGTTTCTAAGTCAGCGGTGCTGCCAGTAGATTCTGTACTGTCGCCACTAGTGGCACTACCAACAGAGGAATCAGAGTCATCAAAAATCATGTAATAAGATTCGTCTTTTGTCTTCTTTCTTATATCCTCTCCACTACTCTTTGAAGCCTCTGATTTTTGATTTTCAGATTGATTAGTTTTCCGTGTTTCAATCAGGATAAGCTCTTTTACATGCTCTTTAAACATTTTTGGCACCCACTTCATTTTAAAAAACGGATGGGACACTGCAGGCTCATATTGCAAAAACTTTTTGAAACGTTTATTTAGATTTGCTTCAATAACATCTAACAAAGGTCGCTTTTAAGGCGTGTAAAAATACAGCCGAGACCCGGATTTCAACCAAGGACTGTCCATACCCAAATCGCACGTAATAACCATCTGTGTCACCAGACAGAACTACTGAAAAATATTTATTAAAAAATATAAAAGTACATTCGTATTTTGGGATTGCAAAAATAAATGCTTTATAAAACTAGTTCGTATTTTGTTTGAATATTTATTTTTCATTACTTCTAGATTTAATGGTGACTCAGATGATTACGCCGAACCATTGGGGCACTGAAGGTCCCCGATTCAAACCAGGTCACAGCTGTAAAATCGATATTCACCTGTGGCATAGCTTGTAGGTATTTTTTTCGAGCTAGGTGGCGACTAACGGAGGTGCACTGCAAAGCCGATACGAGATCAAATGAAATTATTGTTATTAATTATCTTTGCAATGTGTATTTAATTTAAAGCATACAATAATCTGAATATTTATTAATAAAAAGTATGGAGTGAATCGAAAGGAATTTGGAACAAAACAAACGCTTCAAGTGTGAAATGAGCGACACTTACATTTCATTGGGACTGTGTTGATATACACGAGAATCTTTCATTCCATTACAATGTTAAGAGTGCGTTGGGATACTATTTTTGTATGTAATAGATAAACAAGTAAGGTTATACCCTAAGTCAGGTTTATAAAAGTATTTTAACGTAGTTTATAATTTTTGTAGATTACAAAGTACGACTACGAAAAATACAGCACTTTTCCATAAATTACGGGCGATTTCCCTGCTGCAATCCCCAACTAACTTTTATGGAAATTTTTGAACATTGATTCCATGAAACAGCTACCTGAAAACGTTAAAGGAGACCGAAGACTGACGACGGCCAACTGTCAGTGCGGTGACAGTGAACCAACCGACATTTACGTTTTAAAAAGAAAAGAAAAATATCAACAAATAAACCTCAACAATGTCGTTTTGAAGCACCAGTTATGCCCAGTCGTTCTACTGTAATATTATTACCGACAGAACCTGACGAATCTGATTTTAAACATTATTCTCGGTGTTAAAAAAAAACATTAGAATCATTATTCAAAATAATTATTAATCGCGACATAGCTTTTATCGGATAATGAATATCGCAAATTGCGATTCGCAATATACTTCAAGAAAGAATCAAAAGAACAACAGTGTTTTAAAAACGTAACATAATTAAAGTGGATAATCCGTTTTATCCATTCGTCTTGAATGTTGTGAAATCGTTTTTTAGCTCTACTGACTTCAGGACGCTTACAATTATGCAGGTGGGCGCGCGTGAATGACAATCGGGGCGCCGACAGTCGGGATAGCAACAATAATGGCTGCAATATGAAGTTTTTGCCCCTGCCCACCTCCGAAAATTCCACTGGAGAGGGTGCTGAAAGGATGTACCAGAGAAGGAAGGGAATTGGGTTACAAAACTTTGGTCAGACCATTGGTGCGGTTTGGGACCCACATTTTGGCTATTAGATACAGGAGCTGGAGGGTGTGCAGAGGCGGACAGCTAGATTTGTTTGTGCAAATTATCGCATGACCCAGTCGGTAACTGGTATGATAAAGGAGCTTAATTGGGAGTCATTCGAGGAAAGGAGAAGGATGAAGAGAATGCTGGGAATGTGCAAGGCATATGCTGGTGACGGGGCTTGAGGGATTTTGGTCAAAGAATTAGGAATAGTGAATGGAAGGGGAAGGACGACCATGACCACAAGCTAGCTCTCGATTTCATGCATAAGGGAGTGGGGAAGTTTTATTTTGTTGGTAGGGGTGTCAGGGATTGAAACAGATTGCCGGGTGCAGTAATGAATAATTTGCCAAAAATTCTTAAGGAATTTAAAATTTGTAAATTGGAAAGTTAAATGGGGAGGAATTTTATATTCCAATTACAAAAGATGATTTAAAAAAGGGGGGGGGGAATTGGATGACAAGGAAGATTGTCACTGGAGTGTTAACTCAGTTGGAATTAAATTAATAATAATAATAATTCCTAGATCCGCAATTGTATTAAGGACGTTAAATTGCAACTAACGGCCGAATCAGGAATGATTTTAAAAGCAAACTAGCGAAAAGAGCCTTACCGAAGTGTGATTTAACTTTTTAACAATTTCATTTGTTAGCGAGGATAACTTGGAAAAAGTTCGTATTTGTTGTACGAATGCACTAAAGATGGTATCGTTCGTACGCCAGAGCGTAAAAGAAACATCAAATCGTAAAATACACCAAGTTACAATGAACTTTTAATTCTTATACATGTACGCTGATATTAGCACCAGGTTTTATACTACTGTTTATTACCTCCAAGTTGTTATTTTATTTTTCAGAACCAATTAAATAACAAGTTGTTATATTCTAAACAGAACACAACGTACTAAATTTGGTAATTAAACAACCTAAACAATCGGAACTCAGGCAACAGATTCAATTACATGCCATATTTAAGAAATTAGAATTGTTAAATAACTTATACCACAATGTTACCCTACACTAGAATTTTTAATAAAAGCTTTCGGCTATTTGTAAAGCAATACTGTATTTTGTGATAAAGAAAAGAGACTAGCTTACAACAATGGCACGAATTTGAAACTTATTTTTACAGGTAAATATAAATACTTCTTCTCGCTAACAATAATCCTAAGAATTTAGTTTAAAATTTATAGATTTAAAAAAAAAATAGTTTATGAAACATAGGTAATAATATAAATACTCGGAGTTGCGTGTGCAACCTTCACACACGCAACCAACGATCACGTAGTCGCTGTCAAGTGAAATCTAATCCGGTATATACCTACTTAAATAAAATTAAAATGATTCGTTTATTTATTTACTTACATTTCGATGCCGTTGTCCTCGATTATGATTCACTAAAAATTCTATTTCGACATACCACACACGATTTGGCACGGTAAAATATGGCGCGGACCAAAGACAACATACAATAGACAGGTAGGTGTTCGTTTATGGTTTTCACAGTTCACAGGTATGAAGGAAGGCAAAGATAACTAGACCCTATAACCTTGTCTTTTGATATACTTTAATGAATTTTACGAATGTATTCCGTTGTTTTTATGATGCCGTAACGTAAAAATGCGGAAATAGTATTTTCAAGATACAAAGAAAAAGTATCTAAATACAAGATACAAGATAAAGATTAAGAAAAGTATCTTAGATACAAGATAAAAATACGTATTTTGTATCTTGTATCTGTATTTTAGATACTTTTATCTAGATAAGTCACATCTCTGCCAATAGCAACAAGTAACCTTAGAGTATCGAAGCCTGATACAGGCGCATACACTTCTTCATAATGCACTCCCTTCTTTTGAGAGAAACCCTTTGCAACCAAGCGTGCTTTGAAACGTTCTGTTTCACCTACTGTCTTCCGTTTAAACACCCATTTGCATTTAATGACATTTGCATTTGGAGGTTTTACAACCAATGACCAGGTGTTGTGCTTCTTCAATGATTCTATCTCTTCATTCATTGCTCCAAACCATTGCGCTGCTTCAGCAGAATTGATAGCCTCGTTGAATGAAGATGGTTCCACTATATTATTAGTATGAACCACATGAGATTGTGGTTCTATGTTATCATCTTTCTTTGATTTTATAGAACACCTTTCTCGAAGAATCATACTGTGTTGCTTTTGCAGGTTTGCATTATGTTTTGTAGAATTTCGCTTTGGTTGTCCTCTCTTCTTAATTTGAACAGTTGAGTGTCCTTCACTCTGTTCACCTTTGTCTGAAGTTTCTTCTTCTTCTTCACTTTCTGTGTCTGGAAATCCTTTGAAGTCTTCTTCTTCACTTGACAGATCTTCTTCAGAATTGATCATCACATTTTCTTCAGGATTACTGCCTGCAGTTCCATCACTGCAGTCAAAACTGATAGTTTCTTCTCTACCAAATTGTTTGAAGCTAGAATCTTCGGGTTTAGTAATGTGTTCTGCTTCATCACTTGTGCTCTCTTTGAATACACAGTCACGTGACTCCACAACTTGTTGAGTATCTGGCACCCAAATCCTATAACCACGTCCATATATTGCATATCCAATCAAAACTCCTTTCTTGGCCCTTGCTGAAAGTTTTGAGTGGCGTTTCTGTTTAGGAATATGCACAAACACTTCACATCCTATTGCCCGAAGGTGAGCGACACTTGGCTTCCTGCCAACCCATAATTCATATGGAGTTTTAATTTCGTTATGACTGTTTGTGACTCTGTTCCTGATATATGCTGCAGTATATATCAATTCTGCCCAAGCTGCCTTAGGTAACCTACTACTGCTGATTTCACTTCTCACTAAATCCATCAGAGTTCTGTTGAATCTCTCTGCGATTCCATTTTGCTGTGGTGTGTAAATCATTGTCTTTTCATGTACAATGCCATTACTCTCACAGAAGATATCCCAATTCTTTGAACAAAATTCAAGTCCATTATCAGTTCGAACTCGCTTTAAAGATTTGCCAGTTTGTTTTTCAACCTGGATCTTCCATGCTTTAAACTCGGCCAGTACACTTCCTTTTGTTTTAAGAAGTCTGATGAATGCATATCTGCTAACATCATCCACTATGCTAAGAACATATCTGTTGCCACCAAAGCTTTTCACATCTATTGGTCCCATGAGATCTGCATGAACAAGATTCAAAATTATTCCATCACTTTTCAAATTGTTTGATGGATGTGTCACGAATGGCAATCTTGTAGCTTTTCCTGCTAAACAGTCATTACATGGTGTAGGAGTTGTCAACTCACAGTTTAAACCATTTACAGACTGTGTTTTGACCATTTTTATAATCTGATTCTTGCTAACGTGCATTAGTCTTTGATGCCACAAATCCAATGTTTTTTAACTTTCCATTTTCATAGTGTAATGAGCTTACTACACTCTTCTTTACATTAGGTTCTGTTCTCACCACATACAAGCATGGAGGAAGGAATATAAGGAGACGACGCAAGGGACCTTCGCCACATACTGGAGTGAAACCGGGTGGAGACTAGTGGGGAGGGGAGGCCGCCATATTGCTTGACCAGAGAAACACGGAAATATGCACAAAAACCTCAAGGGAGTCATAAGACAACCGTGGCACCGCAATTTGATGATGGATTATTATGTAACTCGACGAGACACATCAAAAATTAAGAATAAATTTTTTTGATATCGTGCTTAGTTCTCGAGATATACTGTCTCAAAAGAGTGGAGTTTCTGGTTTAAATTCAGAAGAAACGTGTCCCCCAAAGTCAAATTTGGTGATAGATTCTTATGTAACACGACGATACAAATCGAAAATAAACAATAAAATTTTTCGATATCTCGCTTAGTTCGCCAGATATACTGTCTCAAAAGCGAGGTTGTTAGGTTATGAGGGGATTCAACGATAACCGTGGCGCCACAATTTGATGACGAATTCTTATGTAACTCGATGAGGGAAACTCAAAGTAAAGAATAAAAATTTTTGATATCTCGCTTAGTTCTAGAGACATTGTACCTTAAAATTGACGTGGTTAGGTTGAAATGCGGCCTGGACCAGAAAAAAACTATCGCCATATCCATATTTGATGATGAATTCGGACATAACTTAATGAGCAGGTAATTCTTTTTAACTTGAATAACAAACTGTTTATTTCTACAGTCCTTAAATTTTAGTTGATGTTCAAATAGGTTATATTTTCACATTCTATTTCAGTAATTGACAAGAAATATTTCAAAATCTAGAAATATACTTGTAGACATATTTACAAACAGAAACAAGTAATATCTGAAATTAAAAAAAAAGCATAAGTCAATGTTTAGAGCTTTAAAAAAAATTAATACTTCATAAAACGTCATAGTTTCTGAGCTTACTTAGAAGATATTGTACTGGTAGTGGCCTATATAATTTTGCTAGAAAAATCAATACATTCAAAAATCAGAAGCTAACAGCTAATAATAAATAAATTGTTTGTTCTCTTCTGGTATACACCGCATTTCAACCTGCCAACATTTCCATTAAAATTGCCGCTACAAAACCAAACTATGTAGACACATCTAAACACAAGAAATGCATCGCGAACTACATTTCCGTCAACAAAGTTTATTTCATCACGTTTAGTAGTACGCACAGCACAAATTATCACGATTAATTTCATCGTGCAATTTCAGTGTAAACTTAAACGTAAGTAATGAATGCAGAATACCATATTCACTGCGTCGAGATGTAAACATGACCCGTTTAAATTAAATTTCCAACATTTGTCTACAATAAGGCTAGCTTTTCAGGTGCAAAATAGTAACATAAGCTAATTGTCTACACTACACCAACAAAAATTTGAGAATAGTATGATCCTATTGAGAGCAATGAATAAATTTATAGCGAATGGCACTAATGTTGCGGTTGCCTGTCAGATACTTCAAGAACGATAATTACAATCTGACTTACTTATGAAACGCTATTCCAGGTTTTTTCCTATCTCGTCTGTTTGTGCAACCATATGCATCACAATTTGGCATTATAGAAAACTTTAGAATATTAGAAAATGAAATATTCTCAGCAGCTGACACAGTGCAAACAGCCCAATGTTTTGGTACTCCTACGATGTCCGCCGCGCAGGCAAAGTTTTTTCACGAGGTTTCACGGATTTCGCGTTATCTCGTCTCCATATATTCCTTCCTCCATGCATACAAGCGACCCATAATCTCTGCTTTCAATAGTAAATTCCTACTGTCATCGTAAATGCAACATCCATTTTTATTAAAAACAACTTTCTTGTTATTTTCAGTTAACTGTTTAACTGACAAAATTCCATGGCTAATGCCAGGCACTAAAAGTGTTTTTAATCTGTATATCACTATTTGCAGAATTATTACCTATAATCTTTGCATTTACAGTACCTTTTCCAATTGTAGGTGTTGTTGTGCCATTTGCTGTCACAACATTTTCAGTAGTCACATTTCTACTAATCCAAGAAAAATACTTTTTCTCTGGAGACATGTGATGAGTAGCACCTGAGTCTATGACCCAAACATCGCTATTTAATATAGCCGATCCACATGAAACATTCGTTGTCAATGCACTAGATCAGCGGTCGGCAACCTTTTAGCAGGCAAGGGCCACATGGTGGCAAAACAAAGTAAAGGCGGGGCCGCACATACACAGTAAACTCAGTTTTCAAATTTTATTAATACAAATGAAGAAAAATTGATCTTACATACTAAATTCAGTGTGACGTTTGAGGCTATTTTTGTATGTCAGCTTTCATGTTAGAAGTTGAAATAAGTAATATAACTCTCAAATGCTCATCTGTGAGACGAGAAGCATATTTATTTTTTCGATAATTGACGATTGAAAAAGTTTGCTGGCATAAATAAGTGCTTCCAAAAATTGAAATAAACTGTTGAGCAAACTTTTTCAATTCAACAAAGTCAGACTGCAAGCTACCATAAAATTTGACCACATCATTCATCTCGTAAAAGGCGTTTTTTAGACTCTCATTGGATTGAAGTTCAATCACATTCATTGGTAAATTACTGAGTACATCCTCAACACCGCATTAAAAAGGGTTAGTAAAAATCTTCAGTTTGTTAGAAACATTCTCGAAATCACCAAATCTGTCACTGAATTGACCTTTTAACTCCATTAAAATGTCTTTCATTTTCTTATCCCAATTAAAACCAATGCCAGCTTCTTCGACAGCCTTTAGACAATTCGGGAAGTGATCTAATTTTTTTTTCATTAATATGTTTTATGAGAGCCGGTTTTTAGTTTGGAACGCCTTTACGTCTGTATGCATATCAGATATTAGTTTGTTTTTCCCTTGAAGCTTGACATTCAGCGTATTTAATTCATGAGTTAAATCTGTCAAAAATTCCATGATCTATTAACCATTGAGGGTCTGTTAGCTCTGGAATAGATTTAAGTTTCTGATTCATAAAAGTGTTGATTTCTTTTCTGAAATCGAAAAATCTTTTCAGTACTGCACCTCTACTTAACCATCTTACTTCTGAATAATAAAGGACATCTTGTTGATCTGCTTCCATTTCGGATAAAAACTCTAGGAATTGACGATGTGTCAACCCATTATTTCTGATATACTGTTAGAGTGGATATCAAGATGTCCATTACTTTTCTCCATGAAACGACTTTGGAACATAACGCTTCTTGGTGGATAATGCAATGAAAAAATAACGGGATTTCACATCCTATCTCTGCCAATTTTGTTTTAATTCTACCCACCAGGCCCTTGTTTTGCCCACTCATGTTTCTACCTCTGTCAGTTGTTAGACTTAACAATTTTTCCCACGCTAATTGCATTGACGTCATTTCCTGTTCTAAGTGACAAAACAAATCTTCCCCCATAATCGTTCCCTTCAAATACATAACTGTAAAAGTTCCTCACACACGTTGAAGCAGACTGCTTATTAATTCCACGAACAAATATTAGAAGGTGGGCAGTATCTGACACATCATTACTTTCATCGGTAGCTAAGGAGAACCATCAAGTTGTGCTTTTTCCCGAAGGTTTTCCGCATAAATTAGCGGCCAAATCTTCAGTGCGCCGGGTAGAAGTTCTGGCAGATAAGCTTATATTTTCAAATTTCTTTTTTTGATCTGGGCATACCTCTTCAGCCATAGCTAACGCACATTGTTATATTAATTCGCTGTCGGTAAACGGTCGCCCAGACTTGGCAAGTCCGCCACCCTTAAACTCGCACGTATATTTGACTCGTTGCTTTGGATTTGCACCTTAAAAACACTTTTGTTGGTTCTTGAATGAAGATTTGAGTAAGTTGATTTTGTTTTTCCGGGAATCACCAACTAGGCAAGCAAATTTTGATTTATGCACAGTATCATATTGACGTTTGACGTTATATGATTTTTGTGTATCAAGGGTTTTTTGACTTATTAAGCATAGCGGCTTTCCATTGCAATTAATAATATATATATATATATCTGTCCATGCATCACTAAACACTCTATTTTCTTCAATAACTTTCTCTTTTTTGAAGCCATCAGCAAAACTTATAACCAACTATTCAAATACACGTTGTAAGAATAAAAGCCGTGTTGAAAACATGTAACTTAATTTCGCTATGTAATTCTATGAACTATCAATATCTCACACTTACCGAACTGTAAACAAAATAGTAGGTACTCGTAGGTCACAGAACAATAACTAAATCGTAGGTACAGGGCCGCGGCGGCGGCGTGCACACATTAAATAACTAGTTTCACTCAATAACAGCAGCGCGGACGGACGGCGGGCGAGCGAGAGAAGATTATTGTCAAACGCTGACCTATTGTTTCAATCATAGGAGAGAGTGGGGGAATCGTTCCTGCTCGCATTTTTCCTGTTCTGTTCGCGTAGTTCATTCGCTGCGCTGTTAGATCGCGTCCACTCCTTATGCATTTATATTTATTATCTTATAATATGGGATTTGGATATGATTTTTATAAGACGGGCAAGGGCCGCAAATAGAGAGTTCACGGGCCGCGCGTTGCCGACCGCTGCACTAGATGAACGTTTGCTGCTTGATTTATTGGGACATACATTTGCAAAATGACCGATTTCTTTACAGATAAAACACTTTCCTTTGCCATTTTTGCCTTTTCGTAATCCTTTCTTAAAGTGTTTTCCATCTTCGCTGCTAGGTTTGACATCTTTGCAATTAGATTTGACGTCCATCATTTTCGTGTTTACTTTCTTCAAGAGTAATGCAGACTGTTTCGTGCTATCGTTTTCTTGTCGTCTTGAATCTTCGGCAAGAAGACGTCTTTTCACTGTAGCACATGTAAACTCGCTTTCTGGTAGGTTACACAAAGCTGTTACAACAGAATCCCATTCCTCGGAAAGTCCGCACAAAATCGTCATAGCTAAATCTGCATCTTCTATGGCGTTGCCAACACTAGCAAGATCTGCAACAGTTCTGTTTATCTGTCCCAAGTATAATTCCATTGAATTATAATCACTCAGTTTCAACGAATACAATTTTCGCCTGAGTTGCACAATACGAAAATTTGCAGTCACGCGGTGCATACAACCGTTCCAGCTCGTTCCATGCTTCCTTAGCATTCGTTAAGTGCTGAATATGCATCTGCTGTTCGTCGCACACAGAAAGTGCGATCTTTGCATAAGCTTATTTTGTCTCGATGCGTAATTACGTTTTACATTTGTATCTGCGTCGGCAGACGGTTCTTCTTCACCTGGATCAACAACTGTCCATAAATCACTTTCCATCATTACCATTTCATTTGGTAACTCCATGATGCGTAATTTATACCATTCAATTTGGTTATAGTTGTAGACCGGTGATCAGACATTTTGAACTGATTCACGCAACTTTTGCCTGTCGTAACCTTCACGCTAAAAATCCTAGCCAATTTTTCGAATCGACGCTACAACTTAACGATTGCGCAATCAATTTCACAGTTTATAACACTTCTGCGCTGTAACTGGGCTCCAGTGGCGTAGCTAGCGTGGGTGACACCCGGGGCGGATATCGATGGTGTCACCCCTCGAAAATTTAAATTCAAAATTAAGTAAAATATAATATCTTGTAAGTATAAAATATCATATTAATAAAATATAATTAAATAAAAATTTATTGTTATTAAAAATTATAGTTAATAAAATTGTAATATTAACTTCATTTTAAAAAAACACAGTAAACTAAAAACAATCTTCTCTTTTAGCTTTAACAGCTGCAAACTCGTAAATCACATCTTCAAAATTATCAATTTTGGTTACTTCATGTTCAATAGTCAATATGGCAAGATTTTAGCCACGTGTTGTTCACCGGTGATCGAAAGTGGTTTTAGAGAGGCCTCTGGAGATCGGGTCTCAGTTCGACACTCGGCCGTCATTGGATTGGTTTCTGTTTTGACGGTGCGGATCAGTATCGGCCTGCTAGATGTGGAGAAGCGCATCGAGAGAGTTCGGAAAATTTACCTTCCCGTTACGACTAAATGTTGTTTTCATGTTGTTATTTGCCTTAAAAAATGTATTTTTTTTTCATCCATGTTCATCAGATGTTCGTAAAATGTAGGAAAAGTCCTAGCATCTTCGTATTAAAAAAATCAGAGCTTTGCCAGAGTTGAAGACCAATTTTACTACCCACAAAAAATTGCAGCTGAAATTCCGCATTTGTAACCGAACCTCCCACACCCGAATAGCATGCCATAACCAGACGCAAAGACTGATCTAGAAGTACTGAAAAATATGTATTCAAACACATAAAAGTGGATTCGTGTCTTTTGATAACAAAAATATATGGTATAGAAAAAAAAAATATGTTTATTTTATCATGTTTGAAAACTTAGTTTTCATCACACCTATATTCGGACTGGTGACTCAAATGATTACTGCGTGCGATTTGAAAACTGTAGGTCAGGGTTCAAATCCCGGTCTCGACTGTAATTTTTGCGGGCCTTAAAACTGACTTTTACCATTGGCACGCTTTTATATTTAATGCGAAGGACGCTCGGTGGTTTGAATTTCACTTTAATCTGTATGAAATGTCTAGGCTCGGTTATGCCGAGAAAACATTTACGTGCATGAGATGCAAGATGTTATTTATTTTAAAAAATGTTATTTTAATATTTATTTTTAATTGCAAAAAGCAGGCATAAATTTAAATTACACCCTCTAATTACAAAATGACAACACGAGTGCGGAATTAAAAGAAAAAAGTACATTTATAAAATAAAACACAAAGAAATACATGTTTGTTTGAGATTACACAAGAAATTGAACTCAGCCAGCAAAGAAAAAGAACAGAAACTGACAGATAATAAACAAATTGTTCCCGGCTAGGGAGAGCATGAAACTTCATCAGTTTGGGCGTATACTGGGTAAATGTTTATATGAATTTTTATCACTTATCGTTATGGAGTAAGCTGTCGGTGACCTCGATATTTCCTTCACAATGATGAAACACCTTTCAATGCCATCCACCAACTAGATGGGTTCATTCTTGGCAGCACATGACGAAAAACAGCAAGACAAATGATGTCATGACAAAAACGCGTCCTCCACGTTTCTTTGAAAAAGTCCGCGTACTCACACACATGCGGACTGTACGGGGTCCAGCCCCCAAGTGTCCGCGACAGTTTGACCACTTTCCTTCCCCGGCCTCCGGGAGTGGCATCTCTACCTGCGTCAAACAAAGCAACCTCGCCGACAACAGGACGCCAGCAGGAATTTGCCAACCGTCCCTGTCTTCCGAAACGGCTGGATGAAATGTCTCACAAATGGAGAGGTGACGGAAAATCAATGACAGCAGAGGCTGGACATTACATGTAGGTCTTCTTTTCAAGTTAGGTGACTACGATATAGGTGCACTGCGAGTTTCCAAATAAGAAACTCTGTGGCTAGAACATTGAGATAACAAGAAATTATTATTTTTACTATACACAATCTTTACGACTTATATTTAAATTAAAATATGTTATAATCTCGTTCTTCACTAACAAAAAGTATTGAGTGAATCGAAAAGAACCTCAGACAAAACAAACACGTCAAGTGCGAGTGATTGACATTTCATTGAGATTGCGTTGATACTGTTAATACTGCGCTGGGATACTATTTTTGTACATAAAATATCAATCAGTTAGGTGATTACGTGAGTCAGATAAAAAAGTATTTTAATGTACACACTTTGACAATAAATTTGGCCGCCACTGAAAAATTCTATCACTCTTATCTTGCACAATCTGACATAAATGTCACTCCAGAAAACAGTAATACAATACTGGCAAGCCAGTATTGCGTTGCTGTTTCTTAGGATGACATTGATGTCAGATTGTGCAAGATAATAGTGATAGAATTTTTCAGCGGCGGCCAAATTTATTGTCAAAGTGTGTACATTCGTACCAAAACTGTGCAAAATAAAGTACAGTACTCTATTATAAAGTAGGGTGTCAAACCTACCTGTCGTTCCCAACACTGATTCCCTGAAACAATCACTTGTAAACGTTAAAGGAGACTAAAGACCGGGTAGGAACACGGGCGAGCTATGGAAAAGTGTGGACGCGAGGGGGCGAGCCGTCACTCGGCCGGCTGTCGTTGCGGTTAGGGTACAGGCCAGTATTGGCAAAGTGCAGTTCGACCTTTACACTTAGCAACTGATACACCAACTGGTGCAAATTAAAATCCCAGCACCCAGACGGTGTTGTGATAAACGAATGAAATTTGGCCCCAAATATGCCCGCATGAAGAGTTTAAATGATTTAACATTAAAAGTTTTACATGTAATAATGTGAGAATTACGGTGCTACATGTTATTTAAATTGAATTTTTTTTTTTTTTTTTTTTTTTTTTAGCGTATAAGTCGCGAACAGCAGTTGCCCACAAGTTTTTGTTGTCTAAGTATGCCAAGGCGAAGAGTGACAACTCTCTACACCCAAATGTTTAACAGTGAGAGAGGTCGGAGAATTGACGTGTTCTGAAAGGGTGCATCATATCGTGAAATCTCCAGAACGATTTGCCGCAGTGCAATGTCAGTATAAAGACTTGTTACACAGTGATGAAAAAAGCTCTAATACTCCTAGAGCAGGCACAGGTCCATACAGAAGGATAACAGCACGTGAAGACTGCCAAATGGTGTTGGTGGCTGTTGCTGGCAGATGGTTGACTGCAGGCCAGATCCAAGTAGTGGTTACACACAGTCACACCCCGCCTCCGCCCCTCCCCGGATGATTGTAAACTAATTGCTTGAAGCTGGGTTACACTCTCTGGCCCCTGTGCATTGTGTCCCATTAATCTAATTTCATTGCCATCATCATCTACTCTGGTATAATGCGAAACACAAATGGACATGTGAATGGTGTACATTTGTGTTTAGAGACGAGTCTCGATTCTGTCTGTGGCAAAGTGATAATCGACGAAATGTTCGCAGGCGTAGTGGAGGAACGGCTTATCTGCTGTGATTTCAGAACCTCACGCAAGTGCCGTCACCGGTGTCATGTTTTGGTGGCAATCAGTTTCCATAGCATGACTGAGTCGGCTGTTGTTGAAGGCAATGACAGCCCATCACTATGTGGAAGGGGTACTGCATCTTATTGTGATACCCTACATGTTCAACATCCGAATCGTATTTTCCAACAAGACAGTGCCCGTCCTCATATTGCGGTCATCGTCACACAAGCCTTGCAAGGAGTTTCGATCACAATATGGACAGCACGGTTCCCAGATTTGTCCCAAATAGAGCATTTCTAGGATACCAGAAGTAGACACTTTAAATCACATGGTCACCCAGCACAAACTCTGCAACAACTGACTGCAAAAGACATGCACGCGTAGTGAGACATACACCAAGAAGACATCCGAACACTTGTTGTGTCAATGCCGGCAAGGATCCACGAATGTATTGGTGCTCAAGTTGGGCGCATTTCTCACTGACAACTGTAAAAGGTAATAACTTAGCCTGATCCATTTCCATTTGTTATTATTTCTTTTAGGTATGGCCCTGGATATATTTTCAAAGTTTCCTAAAATTCTACCATTCATGTATGCGTGTTGTGATTTTAATTTTCGCCAGTGTAACTATTGGGCGACCATAAGATTTCGCTATAAATTTAAAAAAGTCGAAAACTACCCATTTGTTATTGAAACGTTAACATAGGCTGTATTTAAATGACTTCACAATCTCGGTATTTGGAGGACCAAGGGATATTGAGAGGAAAGTTAACAGAAGTGGCTTGATCCAAGTAGAAGCAATTCCAGACCCAGATGGGGTCCCATTGGAGCAAACCCAGGATCCGGGTCCCACAAGTTGTGAGACCCTGGGGGATACTGTATAGTCAGAAAAGCAACTCTACATTAAGTTCCTTCATAAAAATAGAGGAATAAATAAAATATAAAATCAAATAAAAAAAAACAACGGTCAGGTAATAAAAGAACAAGCCTTTGAGATATCTTCCGCCTTTACATGAAGTACTTAATAAGTGAAGTATTTTACTACCCGTCTAAGAAATAAGTAGCTACAGACTCCTAAATATGATATGTATCGAGGCCCATCTCCATGTGTAAATTTTATATTTCTAGCACCGCTCAGTAGCGTATAAATAAAGATGTAAACGGCTCGAATGTTCGTTCAGTTTATGAGCTCAATTTTTGTTCAGGAACAGAAGTTCGACATCCCTGCAGTGGCGTAGCTAGGTCAACAAGGGTCCCGGTGCAAAAAAATTATTTTGGGCCCTCAGGCCAAACGGGCGACCTTTTTTTTTGGCTTTGTGTGCTGGTAGGGGCCCCCTGAACTGAGGATGGGGGCCCTTGAATTGCTCTTTAGGGGCCCCTGCGCAGTGGTTGGGGCCCTCCCTGAGCAGCGAGGGCCCTTAGTGAGGGGCTCCCGAGCTAAAAAAAAAGGTCGCCAGTTTGCCGTGAAGGCTCGTGGGCCCTCTAAACTACGCTTGAGGGCCCCCTAGAGGTGCGCTTAGGGCCCCCTTGAGGTATGCTTGGGGGCCCCCTGAGCGTGAGGGCCCCGGTGAACTGCACCGCCTAGCCCCATAGTAGCTAGGCCCCTGCATCCCTGTCGATTTAAGGAACCCATAAGAATGTAGGTACGTGTATTCGACAAAGAGGTTACCCATAATAGAAATCTTCTTCTGTAGATTTATGATGGAAAATTTGATCGCGATCATATTTGTATATTCTCAATCAGTAGAAAGCATATCAAACTTACATGAAACTAGAGTTAAAGTGCTTAGGGGGCATCCATAAATTACGTGAGGTGAAATAGGGGCGGGGTGCAGCGAAATCTCACCAATTCTCACGTGAGATTTTTTAAAATTGTGTTGGACTGTAGAGCTAAAAAAAAAAAGTGTTTACAAATGACGCGAATGTCGATTTTAGGGGGTATTTCGTCGAAAAGTGTGGGTGTAACCAGCTTTGGGAGGGTGAGATCTAAAAAAAAGGTCTCAAAAATTTGCGAGAGCGATCCGTAGGGGGAGGGGGGGGGGGGGTCTGACGGGACCAGATCTCACAAAGTCTCACCAGAGAGGGGGGGGGGGGTCCGAAAATTCGGAAAAACACCTCACGTAATTTATGGATGTCCCCTTACTAATGTTACGATTTCGTTAGCAAGATACGCGGTTCCGACTGTTTTAAACACATGCCTTACAAAAACTGATTACCGACAGACGATAACACTTGGACTCGTCCGGATTGACTTGAAACCTGACCGTATTGCTAGTTTAAGCAGTTTTCCGAATCATTTTATTTGCATAAATTCGAACATGATATGATTTCATGTCGGGTATAGGTGCACTGTCGACAAAAGGAAGGTACGCAGAGTGTATATCCGATAACACGAAATGTACTCAATTCGAATCTGTCAGATGATAAATTCAAAAATTACTAGAAAATACTTCAAGTCACTTGTGCATCTTAGCTAGAAAGCTAATAGAATTCAAAAAAGCAAAACAATTTTGAAGCCTAGACTACGCTTATTCCAGCATACGCTTGGTTGCTTTTTTTTTCATTTTCAAAGGAAAATCTATCATTTTTCTTGAAATAATTTCGAGGAATTACAATTTAACTGCCTAATTACCATGATTTTAACAATTTTAGATATACTTTAATTTTAAAACTTCCTCTCTTAATACAAGAAAACTTACATTATATCCACCGCCGCCGTAACAAACCAAACAACTGTGACCGACGGCAAGCACAATGAGTTCCTGTGATTGTTGGAGCAACCGAGCGATGCTCTATTGTTTAAACGTGCGGTGTAGCCAATAATACTGTATTATTATACTCTACTGGATCGTATTTGAAAAAGCGATAGATCAACTTAAAAAGAAATATTCAGAACATTAAAGGTAGACGTGTTTCGACACCAAAGGATAAAAGAAGTCTATCAAATATATATATATATATAAATTTTGTATCACACTAATTGCAATTAGTATTTTCGAAATGCGGGTGTCACCCCCAAACGGGTGACACCCGGGGCGGACCGCCCCCACCGCCCCCCCCTAGCTACGCCACGTGTTGTTATACCAGGCACAGAAACAGAGTCTGAGTGAGGAGTGCTGACACTTCCATTTGAAATAATTTGATTAATTTTGTTATTAATTAGTCACTTCAGCATCAAATGATAATGCTAATCCATACATATATCGGATATGTTCAGTGGCGGGGCGAGACCAAAATTTTATGTGGGCGAGATAAGTTTGCGAGGCCCTCTGGATGCGCATGATGACAGGGTTTATAAAGTATTTTAAAAAATTAAATTTTATTTATAAAAATTCAATCACTTTTACTGTGTATAATATTATTAAATAATGAGTAACAGTATATAATTAAAGAAATAGAAATTTTCTGCTTTTAGCCTTGCTGAACTCCTTTATTATATAATAATCCAACTTAGATGCTATATCTGCTTCAATCGATAAAACTGCCAAAGCTGAAAGTCTTTCCTGACCCTTAGTACTACGTAAATATTTTTTTATTAATTTTAATTTTGAAAGCTCCTTTCAGCGGAGGCTGTACTTACTGGTACTATAAGCAAAATTCGTTACAATACAAATATTTGGGTAAATTTCTTTTAAGTTATTTTCTATTATGTATTGGAGCAGTTGTTTCCCATCTTTAACAAAATCGGGTAAATTTTGGATCATTGTTTGTAACTCTTCAAATAGTTCATAAGGCTGGAAATCGCTGTTCTCGCCTACTCTCAAAACTGTGTGTAGATCTTGGCAGTTTTTTAAAATATGGTCTTTTGGAATTTTTTTTAACTTACTCAGATCATAGAGAAATCTGAAATTTTTAAAGTGTTCATTTAAAGACATAAATCTTGAGTCCATATTGTTCAGTATGGAATCAATCATTGCATTAAAAAAATCTCTTTCATACCTACTTTTGGGAGATTGTGCAGGTTCATCGCTGCATTCATAATCGAATGTCCTTTTCTTTCTGGCTACCCTTTTATTTTTAAAGTATTTTGACAAATCATAACTGCTTTTTTCAATAAATTGACGAGCTTCGGGTAAGCATTGTTCGAACCCAGTTTGTCGATATTCTCTGATCCAGTCACAAAATTTTCGTAAATGTTCAAGCGCTATGCTTAAATGGACTTGGACAGATTGCCATAGTTTATTTAGGATATTAACATGCGATAATATCTCATACCATAGATGTAATGATATTACAAACTCTAAGCTGAGCATTTCGTTCAGAATTGAATCACAATCACTAAGTGTGTCTGAATGTTCCGAAAGATTTTTTAGGCTTTCAATACATTCAACATCATCAAATTGAAGTAATAGGGCCTCTACTGCCACGATTCTACTTTCCCACCTTGTGTCTGATAAAGGCTTTATAGTAACTTTCAATTTGCCTTTGATTAATTCCCAGCGTTTGCTGGATACTGAAAATAGAAGATAAATTTTCTGAATAAAACCAAAAAATGATTTTGCTGCCGCAGAGGACTTAGCTGCGTCTACCAACATCAAATTCCAACTATGACATCCACATGGTGTAAAAAATGCCCTGGGATTAATATTTAATATTCGATTTTTAACTCCACTGTTTATTCCTACCATATTTGCCCCATTGTCATATCCTTGGCCACTGCAGTTTTGAATATCTAATCCATTTTTTTCCAGCTCTTCCAGTATTGCCTTAGTTAGATACTCTCCAGCCGTCTCAGCGACAGCAAGAAATCCGATAAAGTTTTCCTCTATTGATCTACATCTACATATATACTCTGCAATTCACAAAATTGTGGGTGGCAGAGGGTGCTCAGCACCAAAGCTAATCTCTTTGCTGTGCATTCCAATCCCTAATGGTACGAAAAAAAGAATTCATAATATAAGAATCAGTCCGGCACCTTATTTCTCTAATTTTATCTTTCCTGTCCTTCCGACTCAAATAAGTTGGTGGAAGAAGTACACTCGAAAGTGAAAGTGGGAGTACGCATGTTTCCAATAAGTTTAAACGAAACGTGTGTTGTCTATCTACCAGAGACTCCCAACCTACTCTACTAATCAGTTCTGTGACGCTTTCATAAGGACTGTAGCAAGCGGTCACGAATCGAGCGGCTCTTCTCTGTTACTTTCTCTATACTTTCGATCAATCCCTTACGAAACGGTCCCAAATGGCACAACAATAATCCAAATGTGGACGCACAAGAGATTTGTACGCTATCTCCTTTGTTTGTTCGTTACAATTTTTCAAGATTCTACCTATGAATCGCAGCCTAGAATTTGCTCTCTACCTACTAAAGAATTAATGTGTATGTCCCATTTCATGTTCCTTTGTACTGTTACTCCCAAATATTTAATAGAATCGGTTGATGTATTGCAGAATCTTATGATAACCGACATTTGTTCAACTCGACCAGAGTCTCTAGTGCAGTCGAGCAAAATAGAATAATTTTTTCCCTCTTTTACTCATCGAATCACTTCATCAGTAACTGTTTTTGACATCAATAAGATTAATTCATTTTGAATGTTGTGACATAGATAATGGTTTGTTTCTATATTTTCTTTGATAATTCACTCATTGTGTATTTGTAACGTACAAATTAATAATACTTTTTATTCTTTAACTCTCCGGGAACAAAACAGGCAGGACGTTCCGTCGACGTTGGTAACTGAAATAATAAACCAATCGCTTCACGATAATCGGATTTGTGACTAAAACTATCGTAAGCTTTAGAACACAGAAAAATTGAATTATGCAGATGGTAAGGAGTGAGACGCGGTGATATTCTATACTACCTGCACATCTGAGAAGCCATAAAGCCGCAATTTTTAAAATTTGTTAATAAACTGGACATTTTGTGTCCGGTCGCATGTAGTGGACCGAGCACGGGAAATCGCGTTAGAACAGAAGAAACATGAACGTAGACGAGAAGCAAACTGAATGAAATAAACCCGGTGGCCGAAGATTCCCCGGTAGAGTCATTGTAACGCCAGAAATATTGCTAAGCTATTGATATTGCCATATTAGTTGCTAACTTGTAGGATTTATTGCATTCTGATGAGTAAAATATTTAGTCGTAGTCACGGCTTTTAATGGTGCTAATCTGTTTTACTGGTTAAGTTGCTTAAACTTTCGGGACGCGAGGCCCCTCGGGGCGCGAGGCCGTAGGCGGTCGCCCACGCCTTGCGCCGCTTCTGGATATGTTAATAATCTGAAAGGAACAAACATCGCCACCAACAGCTTGGTCACTTTTCCCGGATTGACTCCATTACACAGACGTCATGCTTCCAAACGACGCGATCGACAAACCGGTATTCTGTTGCTAAAATACCACTCTTATAAATCAAATAAGCCCAAAACCGGGCAAATTGCCGGATTTCTCAGTAATGAATACATAATCTGAGCACTTACCATACGTGAGGATGATCAACAAACACAAATATTACAACTACTTCGACATCGACAGACGACGCGCTAACCGGATTGAACTTTTCAAGGTGACAAAGAGTATTGAGTGGAACGAGTTTTGTTGTTCTCGGCGCTATGAGACCAACCACTGGCCCCCGAAATCCCCATGGCTGTTTTGCCCGCCATGGCCACTTTTCCTGGCTTTCCGCTGATTGGAATAAATTAGATAATTTGCATTAATCTCTATTCATAAAACCTAAACCACCGAAATCTTCAACTTTTATAAATATATTCTCCCTACAGTGAAAAGATCCTTCTACTTTGTTTGGCAGTCAGTACTGTGCTTTAAGCCGCTATCGTATTCTCGCATTGGCGGCACATTGCCGCACTACTTCTAACGGATTCCGCAGTTCTCTGCATGCCTATTACCGAATTGTCACTGCCAGACATACGTGGTGTGTGTAAAAAGTTCGGTGAATGGTGTCATATCTGAACGGCAACTTGGCGCATGCGCATGGATCTTCAGAGACTTGAGAATGCACTGTATGTGACTGGCAGTGTAAACAGACTGCGACCAGGTGAACGTAATCAGTGTGAGAGGAAGTGTCACAGTGCAATGGAGCAACGTGCAAACATCAAGTTCTGCTACAAATTGGGGAAGACTGCAACGGAGACACATGCCAGAGTTGCACATGACTGGAAAATGGATGCTGCTCCATGACAATGCCCCTGCACACTGCGCGATCCGTGTGCGCCAATTCCTGGCGCAGAGGATGGTAACTGTTCTTGAACACCCACCGTACGCCCCTGATCTAGCTCCTGCGGACTTCTTCCTGTTTCCCCGCTTGAAGGCGGGTATGAAAGGTGAACGTTTTGCGGATGTGAATGCCATCAAAGATTGTGTGACAGTCGTTCTGCGATCGATTCCACAGGAGGCCTTTGCTGATAGTTTCCAGAAGCTGTACGAACGTTGCCAAAAGTGCGTTGTAGCGGGTGGCGACTATTTTGAAGGACAGTAAAGAAATTTTGTTTGTATCTTTTGTTTTGTTTGTTGTCTGACAGCATTCACCGAACTTTTTAGACACAGCCCGTAAGTCACTAATGATTACTCGGACATTTTGTGGTGTTTCTACTACTGCCTACATTCTATATCCAACATCTGTAATGTGTTCCTTGTAGCCCGCTCTCCCTGTATACATAGACTGCCTCAGCACTCGAGCTACATTCTAGAGCCATGCTCCATGGCTAGAGCAGGCACTTTTACGATCTGCTCCTAGGAAACAATACAAATTAACTGCACTCTCTGCTGCACTCAACGTAATCCTACAATTACAGTCCCAACCAAGTTACAGTTAGTTCAATCTTGGCAAGTAATTTAACCCTAAGATAAAAAGTAATCAAAACTAGGCTAGAAAGATCTCCCTCGTTTACATTACAACGATCGAACTTCTAAGTTTAAAGATTTCCGAGTTGGTGACATCACAGTTGGAATCGTCTTATTTTGGAGCGGCAAAACAATGTGACAATCTCAGTTTTTGCCCTGGCACCAAAAATACCTAGATCCACCAATGAGTCTGATTAAATGTGCTGCTCGAACAGATGTAAGAAGTGCACACACAGAAAATATAGGTGTGTATCTATTCTCAAAACTCAAGAAAAATTACAAAAGATATATGAAGACAAGTGACAAGTACAGGGAGTATAAGTCACAATTTCTTGCTATCAATTTCTTTTTACTATAAATTTATGTCTATCAGCAGAATATATGCATTAACAGTACAAGTCAGTGCTGAGTATTTTTTCCTAACAATTCAACATTGAACCTATTAGAGTAAATCAATTAGCATTTATACGGTC